>PVIA01007981.1:0-76974 GCA_004024845.1 Tonatia bakeri
AGCGCCTCTTCCCGCCGGGACCCCTCGACCCCACTTCGCAGGCCTCCCGACTCCGCCGCTCCTTACCGGTCTGGATGTACTGGAGCCCGACTTCTGTTCAATTAATTTCCCTCTGTTCTGGTTGTTAATTGTTTCTCAATCTTTGTTGTTTTCAGTCTTGGTTGTGCGAGGAAGCACAGTGCGACTGCCTATGCCTCCACCTTGGCCGGAACTCCCAGACTTTTTTATTTCCATTTTGAAATTAGAAGTCATTGAGTTGATCAAATGTCCTTTTATTATCTTCTTTAAAAATAATCAGCTCAATGGTGTCACAATTCTTACAGCTATATCCCAGATGAATAAATAGAATGTTACTGAGCATATCAGAAGTTCCTTTGTGCCTTCTCCCAATCATGAATCCTTTCTTGCTCTCCAAAGCTAAGCTTTGCTAGGCCATATCAGAGCAGCATTTAGTCTAGGGCTAATTTTTCCCAATAATGAAGCAAAACTGTTCTGAGTAATCTAGCTTTGTCCCATGAATGAAGCATTTTTCAAACCTGGCTGATGAGAACAGGCACTAATCCTGAACCTATACGAGATCTGAGCACTATTTCCTCTCACCCTTTCAGATGGTATTCTCCATGGCCTTGGGCAGTATCCTCATGTGCAAGTGCTGATCATTACTCTAAGAAACACTTGAGGGGACCCCCTGTAGATCTCCTGGCTTCTCTATCTTCACTTTCCATTAACCTGTTCTGAAAACTCCAGCCTCCTTGTTTTTCCTGGATTCTTAGCTCCATTGCCCAAATCCAGGAAGTTTAGCAGGCTCTACCTGGGCTTCCCCCTGCCTATACCATGGCTCAGATATTCTCCCAAGGCCATATACCCTGGGATAATCATAAAGCTCACCTCATTTCTTTTCTACTTCTCAGGGATCACTGTACTTGCTTGGAGTGCAGTGTCTTCAAAACCTTTGCTTCTTTTGTGTTTTTTTCCCTATTGTTTTTGAGTTGTTTCTGGTAAAAGAATAAATCCGGTCCCTGACTTCATCTCAGACCAAAATATGTAATGAATATTTTAAAGAATGTTAAGCCATTTTCCATACCTCAATATTAGAAATAATCCTTTGATTGTCTTATTTCTAATACATTCTATACTAATGTTACTCAAATAATGGCAATTGGCATTGCATCAGCTGAGCTAAATCTCTCCCATCTTATGACTCAAAGCTAGTTAATCTCTTGATATAATGTTATCTTTTAAGAACTCATTAATGCTGAGGAAAAATGTACTAAAATCTAAAATTTTTCCTTACTCTTGGAAAAATGTACTAAAATGTAAATGTATTAAATATACAAGAGGCCAAAGATTTCTGAAAGTCTAATAACATCTAAATTGAAAAGTTCTTTTGGGTCATTTGTCAGTTGTGGAGCACTGTACCATACCTCTGCTGTCTCACCTACCCTCTTGTCATCTGTGTGTAAAACTGCTACCTTTGCTGATGCAGTTCAGGTATGCAAATAATTTCTCATTCTTAATATGAGTAGGCAGTAAAAGATAACAAATATCTGAATAAAACCTTCCAATATGAAAAGATAATTAAAAAACCAGAAACTGTATAAAAATGATGTAGGAAAGAAGATCATGCAAGCAAAAAAAACTTCAAATACATATAGTCCTTAAGAGAAATAAGAGAATATGTTGATAAAATAACATTCATTGGAGATACTTTGTATTTTGAACTGAAAAATAATCATGAAGAAACATAAGAAAACAGTTTAGGAAATTAAAAGTATCAGTACCAAAATGGAAATTCAATACAATAAAGTCAATAAAATCTCCCTAAAGTAGTAGAAAAGTCTAACAGGTTGACAACAAATGAGAATAGGTAAGAATATCAAAAGTTGAAGCCAGAAAACTCATATCTAATGTGCATAAGTTACAGAAAGAGAATAGGGAGGAGAAAACCACTGGTAAGGCATAAGAAACAAATAACAGGGACAAATATCATACTTCCCAGAAATTAAAGGCATAGATATCAATATTAATAGACCATGAAGTCCAAAAGAGAGAATACTAAAGACTACACTAAGTACCACCACTACAAAATAGTGTAAGGAAGAACAAGGAAAAACCAACATATAGAACAGGTTATTTACAAAGTGGTAGGGTGAAAATGGAGACAAATATACTTCAACAATAATAAAAAAAGAGTTGGAAATTATCATGGTGCAGAAATTCCCAATACTAACATCTAAAACTGGAAGACAATATGGCCGTACCTTCAAAAATTCTGAAAAAAAAAAGTGATATTCAAGCTAGAATAATATAAATTGGCAAATAAATGTGAGGGCAAAATACAGATTTTCCCACTTATGGAAACAATTTACCATCAAAACAATTAACCGTCCATGGAAACTCTCAGAAAACTGCTGGGGGATATGATCCACTAAAGGAAACAAATGATCTAACTTAGATGAAAAGCAAAGAGAAATTCTAGGATGAAGTCAAAGGGAAATCTCAGGATGACTGTTGGTCAGAATGCTAGTCAAGATTGAGTTGGGTGGGAATCACCAATAAAGAAAACTCCATAAAGGAAATAGAAATGTTGCATTTAAACTGTGTAAACAATATTGCTGAAACACATTTTACAGAGTTTGTAGAGCCTTTGGGAAGAATTAGCAATAGGTACAAAACAACAAAGACAATACTTTTCCTCAGGAAAATGAAAAGTTTTACAAGCAAGGATCTGTTATCATCAAATATTATTTGTCTTGGTAATAGAAAACCATTGTAATGTCAAAATAATATGAAAATTGAGTTACCCCAAAAGTGTGGTACGATTGTACTGGACATATGAAGAAAATTGGAGGGACGTGGGTGGTTAAAATATTAAATCCATAAAAGGAGTTTGCCATAATAGGAAAACAATACACAAGTTATATAAGTGAATAACCAAGATAAATCACAATATGCATGTTATTTAGAAAAATGGAGGTATATAGATGAAGATAATGTTAAGAATTATAAAAGATGGCCCTTCAGGCATGAGATTGGAGGACAGGAAAAGGTGGAACAAGTTAGCTGTCTGTTTTTGCAGCCCTTTTAGATAATTTGCTTTTCTTAATCTTTGTATGCAATACACCAATAAAGTAATAATTACCACAGATAAAAGGAAGGTGGAGAGGTTACCACAACCCATGCTCCTTTGGCTCCCTTGAATTCACTGGCTGCCATGGTAGACTTTACCCACACAAATTCCTACTGCAAGGACTTGAGTGTCTCTTCTTCTCTAAGGGCTTTCTTGACAGCGTGAAAAAAGACTTACTGCAAACAAGAGAAATGGCAAGTGTGGAGCCCCTAATAAGTCCAGTCCCAGCCCTCAAATAATGGGTATGGTTGCAGGTGGTAAAACATTCCAGCCTCTTAGTCACCTAGAGAGACATGATGTTGAGGCATGTTTCTCATGGTCTGTCAGATCAGATGGTCCTCAGCAGACTGAGCTCCAGTGGCCCACAGCAATTACCTACCCATTAACATACTCTGTTGGCTTTTCTTACTTTCCTCACTTTCTTATTTATGTTTTTTTGGGATCACCTCCCAAATAAACTACTTGAACTCAAGTCCTTTGGTTGATATATAATCTGGGGTGGGTTAGGGGGTGGAACCCACACACTAAGACAAATGACTAGATGATATTTGTCAATAATGCCTACCTGTATGGTCTTTATCTTTTTTGGTGTTATTATTTTAATCTTGCTACAGCCTTGTAGCAGTTAAAGAACTTTATTTCTATAATTGACCTTTAAAAATTGAGGTCAGTAGAACCTTATATATCATAAAGAAGATTTATGGTATGCAATCAAAGGGTCCAAAGCAGTATGACAAGTCGAGCTTCAATATATCAGGTGAATATTCTGTCATCCACTCTGTTTACACTTCAGTGTATCTCCTAACAGCTGAAAGATGTGTTCTGGCATAGGTAATAGGTAGACTGCAACAATCTTGAACATATACCAACTAACATAATTTACTAATTCATTCATTCACTAATAAAAATTAATTAATTAATTAATCTCTTTGCTGATCTATTTGCTGTGGTTTTAAAATGTATTCACTAATTCTTTGAACTTCTTTTATGAAGTGGTAGGGTATATATGTTTTCTCTTCTTGAATCTTGCTTGACTTTAGTGATTTGTTTATGACTATTCAGAAAAAATGATGCCATTTGATTTCTGAGGTTAGGTTAGCTGTCACCTGGTTCTCTTTCACCTTATTATTTTGAAATGCTTGCTCTGTATATGCCCTTTTCTGGGATGCTTCCCCTCCAAAAGTAGCCCCATTTGCATGATAAACCAAAACTATTAGGAAAAGCTGTTTACAGGTGTTTCAGTCAACAGTCCCAGCTGAGCCCTCAGCTTTCTGGTAATAACAAACAGCCTATTTACTGGACATGTATGTGAAGGAACTTCCAGATGATTCTAGCTCTGAGTCATTAAATTATCCCTAGACTTTTTGAGTCTTACCACCTGAGGACCCAGACATTGTGGACCAGAGATAAACTATCCTTGCTATGCCCAAGCAACATATCTAGTCTCCAGAGTCTATGCACATCATAAATGGTTATTTTACTCTAAAAAAGTTTTAGTATGGTTTGTTACACAGCAACAGTAACAGAGACACAGTAACTTATATGAAATAATTACTAAAAATGTACATTGTGGCATATGATATTTAGCTAAGCAAAATTATAAGGAGAAAGTTCTTTGAACATTCTTGTTCTTTAGAATATTGCTAAAGAATTGTGGATCGATCCACATTCCTTGTCCTTTCGGGGTCCAGAAGAGCATGTCTGCTTCAAACAGGGAAACAGAAAAACCCAGAATTAGAAACAAAAGGGCATAGCACACATTGTTATTAAAAATGTCTGTGCTGAGAAAGAGCACATAATTAGTAATAAGAAAATCTGCACCACATATAACAATGGAAATAAATGCAGATCTTCCATTTGTGCAGAGTACTGGGTATTTACTGGAACAACTTGCTGTTATGAAAGAGTCTTTTTTTTTTAATCACCATGGTATCCAATGTAACATTCCAAAGGGATTAATTTGGTAGGAAATTAAATGCTTTGCCTAGATACAAGATCTTTTAAAATTATATATGTGCCAAATTGTGCTAAAATAATTGGGTAGCTAAGGACATCTGCTGCAGTAAATTCAAATAGTGAATATTCAATTTAAATTATTACCAGACACCAGATCAAAAGAGTCTTTATATTTTTCCTGTTTTTCATGGAGAAGAGCCTGAAAATAGTTTATTTTAACTATTATAAATTACTTGAAAGAAAGCTGCAGTAGTCTAATTACAAAGTATCTAATATCAAATGCTATTTTATGAAATAGAGCCACACTTGATATTAAAAGCTGAGGGGAGGTGGGTATAAGGGGATTAAATGACAAGGAAAATATAATAAAGGCTAAATTTTTAAAAAGCAGATCTAAGGGCTTTGTGGTCAATACCTAGATTGGATTACACTATCTCGGAGCAGGTGAGGTCTAAATTTTAAGATTTGATCTTCCTTTACCCAGTTACCTGGGAATAAACGGTTCAGATTGCTTTTTGTCTGCTTGTTTTACAGCTAAGAAATATAGCTGATAGAGGCCAATACCTCACCATCTATACCAGGTTGAATACAGCCAGCCATTAGTGCCTACTACTGCATAAAGAAAAGTCAATTTGTTTTGCAGAATTTTCTTGATTAAATTTAATAAGGGCATTCAATGAAGACACTGTATATCTTGATTTATAAGGACCAAAGTCTTTCAAGAGCTAGTGAGCAATGAACTCTGTTTAGATAAAGTCTAATTTAATGGAGAGACATTTACAATCTCATTATCTAATCCAGCTACATAATCTCCTTGATCAAAAAGTTCATAAGATGCCAGTACCTATGTCCTTTCAGGGTATATTTATAACCTCAGTTTATCTGAGGAAATACCTCTGAGAAGCTTTTCCCCTTTTGCCTCATAAAGATTTTTAATTACTGGAGTGATCAAGAAACAAAGTATGTATAACCTTATATTAATGGGAAATTCCAGCTCTAGCACTTATTATACTTACTGTGTCACCTGAGTTAAGGTAGCTGGCTCATCTGAGCTTTAGACATGCTTCTGTTGACTGGGAAGAAAATAATACCTACTTCACATAATTACTTGAAAAATAGAATAAAATAATTCTAAAATAATCATTGTTATTTGACATGTTAGCTTTCTTCCCCCTATTACCATCTAACACAGTGGTACAAAAGTGTAACTACATCTGCCAAACTCTAAACAAGAACAATTTAGGTCAAGATTTAGAGAGCAGCATCATGAGCAGTAGTATTTTACTACTTCCTATGGTCAGAGATGATTGCCTATCACAAGAAACTAAGTACTGACTCTGACCCTGTGCAATCTATGAAGACTTCCACGTTAATGTGCAGAGAGTATTCAATAAATCTCTTAAAAAATGTGTTAAACATGCATGTTCTTTGCTTTGTAATATTCAGCTTCGCCTTCCACATAATTGCCTTTATTACATTTTAAAACTTATGATATTTTCTCAAATAGTTCACTTTGTAAAGTTAGTACTCCCAGAAATATTTCCAAAAGCACACAGTAAATTAGTAAATAAATAGAAACAAAAATTTATAAAATAAGAAACCTGACATCATCTACAAAATCCGGCAATGACAGATTAATGGAACCTTCATAAGTAGTCATAATGGGGATATAAGGTATAATACATAAGGATTTGGCTGGGATAGTATTCTGCTATTTTCAAAGTGGTAGGGTTGTGAACAATTTGAAGAGGTATTTTAGAGGCGAAGATTTCAAATGTGGGCTTGGAAACTCAGGCTAGTGGAGAGTGATGAGACGGAACAGTAAAAAGGGTAGTTTGCAGAATGTGTGGGACTTGTCATTATTTAGGACTAAACTGTTAAAAGGAAGAGAGTTTTAGTAGGATATTGAGGTACAAGATGCTCATGTGTTTAAGTGGTTAAATTTGAAAAGGGTGTAATCTGTAAGAACACCATTAAGAAGCATGCTATTCCAGTGATTACATTTTTATTAATACTTATAAGTATGTAATTTCATTATAAGACCAATGGAGCAGAGAAATATGCTTTATACCCATTTAGATATACCTGATTTTATCCCATCTTCTGCAATGGGAAATATATCTACCACAGGAGAAATGGTCATGGCTATTAGTTCAGAGGATATATTTTCAAATTCTTTAAAAATTTTATAAGGTACAAGCCCTGGCTGGCATAGCTCAGTGGATTGAGCACGGGCTGTGAACCAAAGCATCACAGGTTTGATTCCCAGTCAGGGCACATGCCTGGGTTGCAGGCCATGGCCCCCAGCAACCGCACATTGGTGTTTCTCTCTCTCTCTCTCTCTGTCCCTCCATCCCTTCCCTCTCTAAAAATAAATAAATAAAATCTTTAAAAAAACTTAAAAAAATTTATAAGGTACAACCCTAAAGTTTGTGAGGGATAGCATATAGGGCCCTTTAGTTATGGAGGATCTCAACACTCCAAAAAAAAAAAAAAAAAAAAAAAAAAAAAAAAAAAAAAAAAAAAAAAAAAAAAAAAAAAAAAAAAAAAAAAGAAAGAAAGAAAGAAAGAAAGAAAGAAAGAAAGAAAGAAAGAAAGAAAGAAAAAAGGTCAAATGAGGATTGTGTTAGTTGGTTTTTAGTCTCCCCTTTAATTTTCTCCATTCTTCCTCCTCCTCACATTCTTGATTCTCCTTTTCATGCTCTTTTTTTGAGGATGCAATGGATATGACTACAAAGAACTTGCTCCTTTGTTTATTTAAAAATAAATAAGGAATTTGTACATTTTAATCCCTACCCCTTTTCATTCATCCTCCCTATCCCCCTCACAATTGGTAACCATCAAAATGTTCTATGAGTTTGTTTTTGTTTTGTTTGTGTATATTGTTTTTTAGATTCCACATATAAATGAAATCATATGGCATTTTTGTCTTTCTCTTTCTGACCTATTTAGCATAGTGCCCTCTGGGTCTATACATGTTGTTGTGAATGGCAAGATTTCATTCTCTTTTATGGTTGAGCAATACTCCATTGTATGTATGTATCACGTTATAAAAAGTTACAAGGTTGTAAAGTACTGCATAGAAAATATAGTCAATTATGTTGTAATAAGTGTATGGTATTAGATGGGCATGAGACTCATCAGGATGATCACTTCATAAGTTACATAGATGTCTAACCACTGTGTTGTATGTCTGAAACTAATACTGCACATCAACTGCATATTAAGAAATTAAAGAAACATTAAATGAAAAATGATGTTTGCTTAAGGAAAGAATGCAGCATCAGGTACATGGAGAACAAAAAGTGCCATTGACCATGTAGAAGAACAGCACCTTGGAAAACACAAAGAAACAAAAATAAATACATAAAATAAATAAACAAGAAAAACAATACCAAAACAAACACAAAACACTTCAGTGAAAAAATATGAGTAAAGTGGAGAAGAAAAATAGATTCTAATATTCATCAATTGAATTCACAAAAAAACATTTACAAGCTGACAAGAATCATATTGCAAACCCTGATCAGTTCCAAAGCACTGGTTTGGCACAGTTATGTGCCAAAACTCATATATAGATATCACACACTTAAATAATTTTCAATTATTAACCCTGTTCATATCCAAGTATATTATCATCAGTCACTTTTTAAACAAGATTTTATCAACTAGTCTGATGTAACTATAACAAACATAGTAATTTTTTAAATTCTCAAATCAGGATCTGTAAATAGATATGTCTATCCATTCAAAATTATGTCAGCAAGATTTCTAAGTCTATTGTTTAAATTATTTATTTTAGCCCTGGCTGGTGTGGCTCAGTGGATTGAGTTCTGGCCAGTGAACCAGAGGGTCACCAGTTCAATTCCCAGTCAGGGCATATGCCTGGATTGCAGGCCAGGAGCCCGGCAGGGGGTGCTTGAGAGACAACCACACCTTGGTTGTGGTTGTCTCTCCCTCTCTTTCTCCCTTCCTTACCCTTCTATCTAAAAATAAATAATTAAAAATCTTTTTAAATGTAAGTAAATAAACTTTTTCTTCTAAAACTAGCAGTATAATCTCCTGGGGCCATATTAATAACTGATTATTGACAGTACAACTATAATTTTCATATGTTTATGGTTCAAGACAGCATATATGGAAATGTTGTTTTGTACATACTTTGTTTTATATCTCTAAAGGCAATAAGAACTAAGAAAAATGTTTTTATCCTAGTTAGTTTTTTATGTATTAGTCCTATGCAAATATCATCCAAGTCTCAAATAGGTCGAAGAAAGAGCAGTATTGAACACAGACTATAGTGTAAAGTGACTGACAGCCTACAATTGTCCTATTGTGGTGAACACCTGTACTAGAACAATACTTCTTCACCTCTTAACACTTAGCTGTCCTTTCTCTTAATTAAGTCCTAGTTCCTTTCCAGGTCAAACAAGAAAATGCACAAAAATTATGTTGTGGCAACCTTGTTATTTAATTTTTCCTGGTGCTCTAAATTATGACAGCCATTGTACATAATGAAATCTTGAATCCCAGCACCAATTGCTTTTGGTTTCTCAAGATAAATGGTAGGTAGGGAAAGAGCAAGTCCATACAGAACCTTTTTTATCTTGGTATGGGAGTTGAATATTTGGAAAGGACAGTAGTTATAAGCAGAGATTCTCATTGCTGTTAGATTAGTTTCTGAGGCATAAATCTACAAAGTGAACAGGAGATAAAGTCTACTCATCCCTTGCCCTTTCTTGCCTTGCTCTCTTATAACTGAAGGGTATTTAGATGAAGTTTAGTCACAAAGAACCACAATGCCACCAAGAAGGAAGGCTTCACCCATGTGCCATGCCCCCATGTCCTGCTTGTGTTTTCTCTTTTGGGGGATATTATTTCCTTTACTGAAACAAAGACAGTATAGGCTTGGACTGAATAAGTGAAAAATAATTGATTTCCTTTTATAAGCTTCCCTTAGAGGCATTTCAGGCTGATTAGATGAAAATTTCTGTAATTATTTTTAAGGTTGTTTTACATGATGTTTCCAAGAGCATGAAAAAAAATTAAGTCAAAGGGGAAAAACAATCTATCAATCCAAAACATTCAATGAAAAGTACTAGATAAAAAATTCATTGTGATATATATGAGTAATAAAAACAAAAACAAAAATATTATTGAGTTTCCTGATTTATGTGTTTTATGTTACCTTGTCTTTATTTTTTTAGGTTTTGTAACAAGTGACATATTTTATACATTTAGGAAAAATATACACTTCAAAAGGAGGCAGAGGCTACTTGGCCTCAAGGGAGAATCATTTTAAAAGCACATTTCCAGGATAGAATGTCCTGTGATTTCACACTTACAATATATAGAAAAATATATTTTAATAATGTTTACCGAAAGGTTGCATTCAAGTTTATACAAAAATAAAGAGGCCATTTCTGCTGTTTTAATTCCCATCTTCATTTTCAGATTACAAATATGTATAGGCACCTCTGACAGTCAGTCAGTTTCTTATCTGCAATGATTATTTCAACAGTATCCCTCAAGGTTTATCATGTCATTTTGTTTCACCTTCAGTTAACTAACTCCTGCTGATTTCTTTAGTGGTCTCCTAAGACAGGTTTCCCTTACTTATATAGAGTCTAATGGAGATACTCTTGTAGGTTTTCTTTTTTACTATGTCTCTAAAATCCCATTAACAGAGTCTCTATTGTAATACTCATCTAATTATAAAATGCTCCTTGCTGAGTTCAGAGGGCAAGAATGCTAATAAAACTCTGGTCCCATACTGAGCATTGGAAAGAAATAACTGTCATTCTCACTTCAGTAGTAAATTTTAATAAATTAGAGTCTGCAGAATTTTAAATCCACTTGGCAAAGGTAAAGTGAAAGGGTGAGTCTACTATTGATTTGGGAATGAAGTAGGGTTACACAAATGTCCTGTTTCAATTTTAACTGGATTCTGATTTACATGCTTTAGCCAGCCTGGAAAAATGGCATTTTCAGAAGAAATCCTGGCATTCTCTTCCTGTATGGCTCTGCTCATTTAATTCTCTTCTTCCTGAAGGCATTTTCTTTGAATCAGTCTTTGTGCCCATCCTACTGTGTTTTCAATGTTCTACACAAATCTTGCTGTACTTTGACTTCACATAGCCTAAAATGTTATTTCTCTCTCTCTTCACTAAACACACCAGATTCTTCTATGTACTTCCTTAAGTGGGAAAGGCATTTTCCATCTTGTACACATGTATTTCTATGTCCATCTGTGACAGAATCTAAAGAAATGTTCATGTGATCAAATAGAGAGACTACATTCCCCAGCCTCCTTTGTATTCAGTTCTGGGCAAGTTACTGAGTTCTAGCTAGTGGAATGTAGACATGCCTGGTTCAGAAAGTACTTTACATGATCCTACTCCCTCTATCTTTGTTCACTTGATTACTGAATACAGAAAACCCTTGAGAATCTGAAGTGTCCCTTTAAGGAAGTGGAGCAATAAGATACAATGACTAGGATCTATGAGTCACCATGTAGAAGGCTTCCTGCTTATCTGTCTTAACTGTAAAGTAAATAAGGGACTTCCAGTCAAGATGGCTGGTACTCATCCCCCTCCCACAATCACATCAAAATTACAAATAAGCTACAGAGCCGCCTTCAGTGAGAACATCCTGAAATCTGGCTGAATGGAAGTTCTACAACTAGGAAATTAAAGTAGAAGCCATATAGAGCCTGGTAGAAGGGAAGAGACAAGATGTGGAACAGACTGGCCTCACCCACATATGGTGGATAAAAATTGGGAGGGATATCTAGGCTGTGGAAGTCCTCCCTGAGGAGTGAGGGGCCAAGCCCCATACCAGGCGCCCCAAGCCCAGGGTTCCAGTGGGTGGAAAAGAAGCCCTCATAAGTTATGTCTGTAAAAATCATTGGGGATTGAGGCAAAATGAGAGGGAGGGTTTCTGGAGTCCCAGGCAGTTCCTCTTAAAGGGCCCAAACATGAACTTACTTGGTTTGCTCCCTCTGAGCACCAGTTTAGGGGAAGTAGCTTAAAAGATACCAGGGATATTCAGGGAGGAATTGAACTGTTCAGCATCAGGGTGAGAGCTGGGAGTGTGGCAGATTTCTACCTGAAAAAAGTGTTTGCAAAGACCATTTTTTCATTGATGAACCCTCCCCACACAAAGCTAATAGGTACACCATATTTGAGACTCTATTAGCCTGACTCACACTGTTTGCTCTGCTCTGGTGATTCCCTGAGACCCTGCCCTACCCAGCTTGTGGACCTACCCAAGCTGTTTCTAGGGGTTTTTCCATGCAAGTGGCTTGTCTTGGCTCATAATTCAGGTTTCCTAAAATATCTCAAACAATATTTGGCTTCAGTTAGCTTTGTACCACTCACTAAGTGGCCTCAGGCCTGGCACTAGCAGCAGTTGGCCTTGGATCACAGCTTGGGCACCTTCAAGCCCAGCACAAGTAGCAGTCATTTGCAGATTACTTGGTAATTCAATCCCGTGGCCCTGGGCAGAACATGGGTGGTGGTTGACCTTGGCCTATACTTGCTGGGAGGCCCTAGAGCCAAAATACCTAGTGGATAGCTTCAGACCACATCAAAGTACCACCACCCACCACCTCCACAAAGGACACATTCAAGGGGTGGACTAAGAGAGCATCAGAGCTGTACTGAAGTAAATCCTGCTGTATGGGGTGAGCCTTCTGCACAACTTACCCTCCACAGTGGTTGCAGCCAGTCCTTGCAGCCAAATTAGCCTTGGAGTCAATCCTTCCCACTGATGTGTGAAAGATCATCAAGGCTCAACAACAAGAGGATGGTGTATACAGCCCACACAGGTGCACATTCCCAAGTACTTGGTTTGGGTGATCTGGAAGCCTGTGCCACTATAGGACAACTATTACATTAGGCCATTCTCCCAAGCCTGGGAGACATAGTAGCCCTACAAAATACACAGAAACTAACACAGGGAGGCTGACAAAGTGAGGAAACAAAGAAATGTCCCAACTAAAAGAACAGAAGAAAACTCCAGAAAAAGAACTAAACAAAATGGAAGCAAGCAATCTACTAGATGCAGAGTTCAAAACACTTGTTAAAAAGATGCTCAATGAACTTAGTGAGAACTTCATCAGCATTAAAAAAAGACCAGCCAGAAATGAAAGATACACTAACTGAAATGAGTAATTTATAGGTCATCAACGATAGAGTAGATAAGACTGAGAATCAAATCAGTGATTTAGAATATAAGGAAGCAAAAAAACACCCAATCAGAACAACAACAACAAAAAGAATCCAAGAAATGAAGATAGTGTAAGAAACCTCTGGGACAACTTCAAGTGTGCCAACATTTGCATCATGGGTGTGCCAGATGGAGAAGAGAGAGAGCAAGAAATTGAAAACCTATTTTAAAAATAATGACAGAAAAACTTCCCTAATTTGGTGAAGGAAATAGACATACAAGTCCTGGAAGTACAGAGAGTCTAAACCAAGATGAACCCAAAGAGGCCCACTCCAAAACACACTATGATTAAAATGCAAAAGGTTAAAGACAAAAAAAAATCTTAAAAGCAACAAGAAAAAAGCAGTTATTTACATACAAGGGAGCTCCCATAAGACTACCAGCTGATTTCTTGACAGAAAATTTGCAGGCCAGACTGGAGTGGCAAGAAATATTCATATTGATGAAAAGCAAGGACCTACAGCTAAGATTACTTTACCCAGTAAAGGTATCATTTAGAATCAAAGGATAAAGAGCTTCCCAGATGTGAAAAAGATAAAGGAGTTCATCATCACCAAACCAGTATTATATAAGATTTTAAAGAGTCTTCTTTAAGAAGAAGTGGAAAGAAGAAAAGATAAAAAATACGAACACTAAAATGGCAATAAATACATACCTACCAACAATTGAATCAGAAAGCAAAATAAATAAACAAGTAGAACAGATTCATAGATCCAGAGAATGTTTTGACAGTTGCTGGATGGGAGGTGAGTTGGGAGCATGGGTTAAAGAAGGTGAAGGGATTGAGAAGTACAGATTAGTTGTTACAGAATAGTCATGGGGATGTAAAGTACAGCAGAGAGAATAAATTCAATATAATTACTATATATGCTGTCAGATGGATGTGAGATTTATCAGGCTGATCACTTAGTAAGTGAGTTATGTAATATCTAATCACTGGGGTATACATCTGAAACTAATATACTAATACATTCAATTATAATTGAAAATAAAAATTTAAAAAGTGAATAGGAAAACTTGATTATATTATGATAGGTTTTTAGATTATTGACTAATGACTTCGATTAATGCAATATGTTTGTACCCCAATAGAATATCTTTTAAATGTGATTGCTATAAAGTCTCCCAGAGCCATATTTCTAGCCTTGGCTTATCCAAGCATTAGATTTATATTTCTTACTTGTCTCTGTACATCTCCCCATGATATTCCAGTGACTTCTCAAACATAGCTTTTACAACAAAGGAAGCTAAGGTTATCAACTGTATTAGTTTCCTACGACTGCTGTAACAAGGTACCACGAATTGGGTAGTTTAAAACAACAGAAATTTACTGTCTTACAGTTCAGGAGTCTAAAGTCTGAATAGAATGAAATTGTCAGCAGGGCCATCTTCCTTCTGAAATCTGTAGGACAGAATCCTTCCTTGCCTCTTTGTAATCTCTGGTGGTTAGCAGCATTATCATTCCAATCTCTGCCTCTGTCATTACATGGCATTCTCCCTGTGTATCTCTGTCTTTAAATAGTGTTGTCTTCTGTTTATAAGAACACTAATCATGTTGGATTAAGGCTTATCTTGATGATCTCACTGTAATTTGATTAAATATTCAAAGACTATTTCCAAATACTGTCACTTTCACAGGTACCAGGGGTTAGGAATTCAATGTATCGTTTTGGTAATCACAATTCAACTCATAATATCAACCCACAACCTAGCTTAACAGAATCACTATCATGCTGTCTCTCAGTACTGCAACTTGAAAGTCATTGAACCTTTCCCGTCTTATACTTTTTTGGTTTATTGTGGCACTACAGTGTAAGATTTCTCCCTCTACTTTCCTTCTATTTGTTCTAACACTGGTGTAGATTTAATCTCAACATTTTTTGTTCATTTTTTTCTGGAGTAAATTCCCTATATTTTCTCCAATCTTCTGGAAACCAAATTAATCATGTAACAATTCTGTTCAAACATGTATAATAGCTCCAATTATACTTCTTCCTCCCACCAATAGCCTCTAAACTTGCACAGTTAATTTCAGCATGATCTCCACAATGGTGATGCTTTAACTTTGTTTTGTTCTGTTTTCATTTTCCCTCTTTTGGTGTGCTTATGGTGGAGTGACTTATGCATATAGCAGGTGAGAAGCAGATAGTATTGTAAATAGGTAATTACAGGGATGAAGCCATGGGTTATCCAAAGAGATCTTAGAATTAAAGTAACAATAGTGCTTCCATAAATCATCAGTATTTGCAAATAACCCTGCTATGCATTATCTCTTTAGAGATTCACAGACATCCCATGGGATAAGCTAATAGTATTTAAAATAATTTGATTAATAAACTGGTATTGAGAAGTCTAACTAACTAGTTCAGGGAAGCCTGGGTATTTATTATCACAGGCATTTTGTATCCAAATACTTTTACTACAAATTTGATGCCTTTTCATGACAGCAAGATTGCTTAAGGGAACAAAGGACATAAATTTGAGGATTACTTGAGTTTAAGTGCTATCATAACAGAGCATTAGAGGATAAAGGCCAAGAGGAGTCTGACCTTTAGGAGGGTAATCAATGAAGAATAATGTTAGGAGGGTAAGGGAAAAATTATTCTAGTAGAAAAAGATGATAAATAATAATGCATTAATTACAGAAGTATCTTATAAGAATTTCTCCTAAAATTCATAATAAGAGCTTGGAAAAACAAACCACTAATGAAGCAATAAAATTTAAAATAAGTTAACCATGGTGAATTGACATCAAGGCCTAATTATGGTTTAGAAAAAAGTCAAAGAACAGACCAAGATCTCTGTTTAAGAGATATTGTGCTTTAAAAGTATAGTGGGTGGTCAACATTACCAAGATGTGCAAGAAAGAATAGTTAACATTGTATTAATAAGAAAATACATCATGATTGACATCATGATGACAATTTGCATCAAATTAGTTATTTTATTAGTTCTACTCTTGGAATTACCACAGAGGGATACTGGCTAAAATAGCTTACCTTTCTCAAAATTTTTTGTTTTGCTTTTAATAAGCTATCTCTAAATCATAAAAAATTGTGGATTTCCATAATGGTTTTTAAATTTTATGGCCATCGACATGTAATTAAAGCAAACATTTACTACTTAGAATCCTTATAGAAGAAAATGATTTTTATCTGATATTCCTAAAACCTTTTTTTGTGCTCTGCTTCCTTTTTCCATGAAATTATTTTTATAATACAATGCTCAATTGTGTGAAATTTCGTATGAACATAGCTGATAAATGAGACCTTAAAAATAGCATTGGATTGTTAGAGATTTCCTCTCAATAGATTTTAAAGCATATTAAAAGTGATGGGATTTGGCCCCTAATTGCAGAAGATTGAGGAACAAATGGTAAAAACAGATTTCTATTTTCAAAAACTGATATTTAACAAAAAATGATATATGCTGGCACTATCTGGAAAAAATGTCCTGTTCTAGGGATATTTGAGCATGCTGTGGTTATGGGAAATGTCTATGGTATGGGAACAATTAAAGGCATGAGAGGTAGATTTACTAATGAATCAAGTCTTGTAAGAAATCATCAGAAATGGGGGGCCAGGTATTTGTTGGACCAAACTGACACTAAGAATGCATGGTTTCTTTCAGGAAGTCTGGAAATTGTCTCTTACATCTGTCTTTGGTCACTGATTTCAAGTCCCATTCTATTCTTTAAGAGTTGGGTAGCTCTTGATTCTCCTTGAAATATTTGTCTTTATAAAAGTTATACCACTGGTCTAGTATCTATAAAAGAGAATCATTATTTTCAGTCATATGATGAGTATTCTATTTTTAGTTCTACTGTGAAAACCCGGGTTTAAATAATAAAAAATCCCATGATAACAGCTGTCAGCCTCTTGAAATACTGAATCTGGCTGGCTTCCTGGTACAATTAAAAGAAAAATGGAGACCTTGAAATAACAGAGTGGTTAAGAGTGTGGGCTCTGGAGTCACACAGACATGAACATGGCTTCTACTCCTGCAACTTACTAGATGTGGACCTTGGAAGTATTACTTAAACTAAATGTCAGTTTCATAATCTGTAACTTGAAGCAATTTTAAACTCATAGGGTTGTAATGATAAAATATTACTGTGGAAACTGGTACCCTAGACACACTATGTTATACCTAAAATTTCTATTATTATTTTAATGTTCTTTCTTAGCTGATAAACACATGTTTGTAGATCAAGTGTTCAAAGAAGAGTGATTTTATTTTATATGTGTTTTACTTTGTTTATAGGGAAGCGAATTATTTTAAAAGTTTTAAGTAATTATTAAGTTTACTGTGATACTATGTTCAGAGGTATAGTGTACTAATTAACAACACAAACAACAATTTAATTACTTTCACATAGTACATATATTTAGAGTTTTATAAAAAGCCTTATAAAGTAAAATTAGTCTCTTCAACTTTTAATTATTTTGTCTTAGGGTATATAATTTGTGGTATTACTATTCAGGTAAAAGTAAAATAAAATGCTCAAATCTATCTAGTCAAGTAGATAACAAGAGATAACCTATTCCAATTGGTTTGTTTTTTTATTTATATACGGAAAGCAGTAGTTCATTAACATGTGAAAAATTTAAAAACTGAGTGAGAAATAAGGGTTCCAGAAATCTCAAAAGGTTCAGTTGAGATCTCTGAGGTGCTGATTAAATCTGAATAAAACAGTTTCCTAAGAATTAATGTTCTAATATAGGAAGCACTAAGTGATTTGTGACTTCCAGATCTTTTATATATTAGCCCTGAAGCCTGTAATGTTTTCATTAAATAATTTTTATTGCTATTCTATTACAATTGTCCCAATTTTCCCTCTTTGCCCTCCTCCACCCACCCCATACCCTGTACAAACAATTTCTACACTGTTGTCCATGTCCATGGGTCATCCATAATGTTCTTTAACTAGTTCCTTCCCTTTTTTTTCCACCATTATCCCCCTCCCTCCTCTCTTCTGGTCCTGTCAGTATGTTCCATGTTTCCATGTCTGTGGTTTTATTTTGCTTGTTAGTTTATTTTGTTCATTAGATTCTTCTTATAGGTGAGATCATATGGGATTTGTCTTTCACCACCAGGCTTATTTCACTTAGTATAATACTCTCCACTTCCATCCATGCTGTTGCAAAAGGTAGGAGTTCCTTATTTCTTTCTGTTGCATAGTATTCCATTGTGTAAACATACCACAGTTTTTTGATCCACTCATTTACTAATGGGCACTTAGGCTGTTTCCAGCACTTAGCTATTGTCAACAGTGCTGCTATGATCATTGGGGTGCATAGGTTCTTTTGAATTGATGTTTTGGGATTCTTAGGGTATATTCCCAGCAGCAGAATAGCTGGGTCAAAAGGCACTTCCATTTTACTTTTTTTAAGGAAATTCCATATTGTTTTCCATAGTAGCTGCACCAGTCTGCAATCCCACCAACAGTGCCCTGGGATTCCTTTTTTCCACAGCCTCGCTAGCACTTGCTGTTTGTTGATTTATTAATGGTGGCCATTCTGACTGGTGTGAGTTGACATCTGATTGTGGTTTTAATTTGCACCTCTCTGATGGTTAGTGATATTGAGCATTTTTCATATATCTGTGGGCTCTCTGTATGTCCTCCTTGGAGAAGTGTCTGTTCAGGTCCTTTGCCCATTTTTAAATTGGATTATTTATCTTCCTGGTGTGGGGTCATATGAATGCTTTATATATTTTGGAGATCACACCCTTGTCTGATGTATTATTTTTTAATTTATCCTTTTTTTCCCCTTTCTTTAGGCAATAAACAGTCTGAAACTGAATGCTTTAATTAGAAAAACAGAGTGGGTGTTTAAGTAAAGGTAGAATTTGAAGAACAGAGCAGTTATTTAGTAGAAGCATATATAAGCATTATGGAGACAAGTCTCAATGAAGGCAAAATTATTTTCCAAGTTATGATTCTCAGGAACTATCACATAAATAAATTAGCTGAATTTTAAAAATTAATCACAAGTAAAAGAAGAAGCCAAAAGAAGCATGAAAGGGGATATATGCTAAACTATGCACCATGATTATTTCCTATAAGTGAAAATTGAAATGATTGTAAAAGCCAATGAAGCAGCAGAAAGATGGTTGACTACAAATTGCAGCCAATGTCCTAGATATGTCAGTCTCCACGAAAGGCATGCTTTCTGATATTGCATTTCCATTAGCATATGGGGCAGCAGAACACCAATGTATGTGCTTTCTTGACCTATTTGCATGTCACCATTTATATCATCTTTCCTGCCCTGTGGCATTGTGGCACCCACCTCTCAAATGAGAAATATGTAGCAGTAATAATTTTTTGATAACACCTTAGTAATTACATGACCCTTGAAGGGCTTCTTTTCAAAATTCAAAACTCACCTTCCCTTACTACAGTGTGAATCTAATTTCATTCTTGGTGTGGAACCTGGTTATTAACTTTCCTTTTCTTGACAGACCTGGTAGGTAATGGTAGAGTGAGTCAGAAAAAATGGTTAAAAAGGAGGAAGTTGGAACCAACATATTTGCTACAAGCAGCCTACAGAAAAAAATATTGAAAGGTGCTTACCTTTTGGAAAATTAACAGTCACTGAAGAGAATGTCTACTCAGTGACTAAATTTTTATTATAAATCAAAAACTACATCTATTGAATTGAAGATGTTAATATTAAAAACAAAAAAATCTAATGCTGGATTTCACATATGAATGAGTGTTTAAGACTAAGTATCATAGATTTTGACTTTTAAGTAGCATTTGTTTACCTATGTGGAGATCCATTTGGACTTTATGTTTTAGATATTTAAAATTTTATCTAAAGGAAACTTATGAATGCAGAGGGAATAAGCCATATGCAGTTTATGATTGGCTGATATACACAGTATCTTAAGCAAGGAAAGCCCTGATTCACCTAATTTTATTTTTCAGGCTCTCACACATACATTGAAAATCCCTAGGTCAAAGCATGTTGTCTTGAAATTGCTGACTGTCAATACACAAATTGGAGTATTTACCTATGTAAGTCAATGAATGGGTGATCACATATGTACAAAATCCAAGGAAATATATATCTATCTGTCCATCTATCTATCCATCTATCAGAATAAATAAGTGAATTTAATAATGGCACAAATACCAGGTCCATGTACAAAATCTTGTTTGTGAAAAGACATTTCTACTTTTTCTTCTATAATTTTCACACATTTTTCTTTCTTAACCTTGACTTATAAGACATCCAATGCCATAGTGAATAGAAGTGCAGATATCCTTGCTTTGTTCCCAATCTTAGGGATATGCTAGCTGTCAGTTATTCATATAGACCATTTGTCAGGGTGAGGATGGTCAAATTTGTTCTTAGATTGCTGAGAAATTTTATAGTAAATTATTTTTACATTTTGTCAAAGGCTTTACTGAAACTACTAAGATAATCATATGGTACTTTGGTATCTTTCAATGTTAAAATGGTAAATTACATTGCTTGAGTTTTAAATGATAAGTAAACCTTGCTTGACGGGATAAACCTTAGTTTTTCACTTGGTATTAAACTATATATTTCAGAATGATTTCTGCTAAGATTTGTAGATATGTGTGGATATTTGTGAAGTATGGTTATCTCTAAGTTTCTTTGCTCACAATTTTCTTGTTGGATTTGGTACCGGGGTTATAGTGGCTTCATAAAATGATCTAGAGACTGTTTTTTCTTCTATAGATTTTTTTCAGAATTGATATTATTTCTTCCTTAAACACTTGGTAGATACTTTATTTTGCAAATTTGTTATAATATAAGCATTTAAAGCTATACATTTTATCTTAAAAATTATTACATTCTACAAATTATGTGTTCAGTTTCTTTTTATTTACTCAAAATATTTTCTGATTTCACTGTGATTTTCTTTTTTACCCATGGATTATGCAGAAGTGTGTGATACCTAAATATTTAGTGATTATCCTGATACCTTTTACTATTAATTTCCAATTTAATTATGTTTGGTCAGAGAGCAAATCCTATATTTTTAAAATCTTTTCCAAAATACATAAAGGCATTTTTTATGACTCAGAATATTGTTTATATTGGTGAATACACCATGTGTACTTGAAAACAATATGTACTCTGGAGATGTTTTGTTCACAGTCTTAAAAAAATGTCAATTCAGTTAAATGTTAAAGTTAAATGTTAGTATAATTCAAATATTCTATACTTTCACTGCTTTTTGTATTCTTGTTATACAAATTATTAAGAAAGAAGTGTTGAAACGTACAACTTTAATGGCTGACTTCTCTACTTATCCCTTTAGTTCTGTTAGTGTTTCCTTTACTTCATGTATGCCTAGATTTATTAATAGGCCATACACATTTAGGATTGTTATGTATTTTTAATAAATTCACCATTTTATAATTATAACATAATTCTCTGTAACTCTGGTAATATTTTTTCCCAAAGTTTACTTTGTCTGATATTAATATAGATTTCCAAGCATCATTGTTATTATGATTTGCATATTGTATTTTCGCAATCATTTTATTTTTATCTACTATAACTCTGTATATATTTAGGGTTCATGTTCATATTTTGTAAACAGCCTATAATTGGTTTTTGTTCATATTTTTATCTAGTTTCAAAATTTATGCCTTATATTTGAAATTTTTAGCCTACGTAGATTTAGCTTCATAGTTGATATGCTTGGATTTTGTTCTATCATCTTCCTGTTTACTTTCTATTTTATCCACCTGTTCTGCTATTTTTGTTGTTTTCCTAACTACTTTTTATTGCATATTTTTGTATTTAATTTTATTTTATATATCACTGATTATTTAAATAACCTTTTCCTTTTCAAATTGGTGCTCTATAGTTTATAATATGCAACAAATTAATATTATAGAACTTCATATATAAGAACATAGCACCAATGTATTTTTCTCTTTCTTGACCTTTGTGCTATTGCTGTTTTAAATATATATAATGATGCTGATTTAAATATATATATATATATATAAATATATATATATATGATGTGTGTATATACACATATATACACGATATGTATTTACTATCATCTATCTATCTATCTCACCCTTTTTTGTCACTATTGCTCTGTCTTTAGTTTCCTGATATTTTATTCTATATTGACCTTGTTCTAATCTGAGGTTGAGTCTCTATGATACATTGGTCATTTCAGATACTGTATCTCTCAGTTATAAATTTCCTATACTGTTCTTTTTTATAATTTCTATTTTTCTATAAGATTCTCATTATGTTCATAGGTTTTCCTTTAAATTATTAAAGGTATTTATACTAGCTTTTAAAATGTTTTTCTGCTAATTCTATTTCTGCATCTGTTTCTATTGGTTAATTTTTGCCTAGTTACAATCACGAATTGCTTTTTCTTTTCCTGACCTAAAATATCCTAAGCTATACATGTACAGCTTAGTATTTAGCCAAAGATTCAATCAGATCCCTGCAGATATTTGGAGTTTATTGTCTTTGCAATGGTTATTTTCTTTCTTGTTCTGATAGCCTGCCTCACAGATTCCAGGTACTTCAGTAGCTCTGAACTATAATCTTGGTCTCCCCAACTCAGCAAGAGGTCATTATGCTCTGTTTTGGCTCCAGTCCTGGGTCATGATCTGGAAAATGTTTTCAGACATAAATAAATCACTTTCTTTGCCTTCTCTCAGGTCCTGCCCTGCTTGTTATCCAATGTCTATAAACAGTTGTTTCATATACTTTGTCCAGTTTTATAGTTTTTTTTTTTTATGTTGGAAGGCTTATTGCAGTACCAATTATTGCAGCATGCCTGAATGTAGAAATATGTTATTTTTTTCAAAATTTAAATCAGTTTATTAGTTCATTATTTCACTGAAAAGATATCAATACACAGTAGATGCCAACAGTAATACATACTAATTAATAAGATACTGTCCCGTGCCTTAAAAAAGCTCCCAGTTTGCTGGAGCAGAGACTGATAAAATAATTTCAATGGACTGGAATAAACACAGAAAGGGAAGCTTTAAAAACAACGGTGCTTGAGCAACAATAAAAAAAGAAAGAAATCTTAACCACAAAAAAGAAAGAAAAAAAAATAAGTGTTATGGGAGAAAAGCAAAAGTGTTTGTTATACATTTTATTCAGTCCAAAGTCAAGATTGGTTGTACTTTCTAAGGTTATGGATCTCAATCATGGATGTAACATTGAATTCCCATGGGAAGCTCTAAAAAGTACTGAAGCTTGAGCCTGACATTAAATTTCCTAATTTAGGTGATCTGGGGTGTGGCTTGGGCTCTTGGCTTTTTAAAATCTCCTTCTAGTATTTGCTTTGAACCCAAAATTGAGAATGTTAACCTATGGTAATTTATATTAGATAGGGCTTAAGAATAAATGTGTGTATTGGTAAAAAAATAAATATTGTTTTACCAGGAAAAATATTTGCTCTGTATTTTCTGTTGTCAATGTTTCAAAAACAGTTGTTCCATATATTTTCCAAGTATTGTAGTTTCACCTTGTTTTGATTAAATTATATCAATTTAATAAATTGGCGATGTGCCTACTCATGTAACAAATATTTACTATGTCCTCTTTTTCTATTAACTATGCTAAGTGCTAGAACTTTAATGTGTGGTCAGTTATCAAAGCAAAGGGTAATAATATACTGCTTGGCATTAGCATCACAGTGAATTTTTCTCATAAGGCTGATGTTTCAGAAGTATGCTGCTCCAATAAAATAATATGCACATCCTTGTTAAGGTACAAATACTTATTTGTCAAATAAGTATAATATATGTGACCAGATTTCCAATTCTGAAAATCATAAGGATTGACTTTGTTTTCTAGTTTCTGAGGATATCTCTCTCAAAGAAAAATCATCACAAATATAATTAATTCATACATTGTGAAAGGTCACCAAGAAAGGGATTTGGGAATGTTAAAAATAAAGCAATCTAAATCTATAATATGTACTTAAATTTTTAAACATCTCTGCTGGTAACATCATAGAAATAATACAAACTTAAAAAATAACACATATATTTATACTATAAACAGTATAAACATTCATTCTTTTTTATAAGTGTTCAATATGTGTGTGGCCAAGTCAATATGTGTGTATTAAAAGAGAGCATAGAATCTAATTAAACATGGGACTCTTCTAGCATCTAAACTGCAATGACAAGAACAATGATGACTTTTTCCACCCAAGGGAGAACGAACTAATAGAACATGAGAGAACACACACAAATAACATTCAAGTGAAAAATGCTAAATATCTTATTTGATCTGGCTACTTGACTGCTTATGTACTGTCCAGGTAGCAGAAAGTCTGCTTGTGAACAGTCTGTTTTGGAAAGTGGAAAAGACCACATCTAATTTAAATTGTCCCATAGAGTTAGAGATTTTTTAACAGTCTGCTTAGTTTTGCAGCAGCAAGTTTCAACCTTCTGCATCTTCCTTGATATCTTGATACTGATTGTTTTCCATGGAGTTGTCTATATGATATTTGGTATCTTGAGATTAAAAGTCCTAACTGTATAGTTCATTTCCAATAATTCCTTGGCATGTCACACATCCTAAAGCAAATCCTGACTTTCAACATTTGTTATCTATAGATTCCTGAGCTAACCGGTATGTCAATGGTAAGTCTTTCTAATCTTCAGCCATGGCTGAAGAAAGTCTGTGAGACACTTTCTTATCTAGCTCTCTACAGGCCTAAAATCAACTTCTCTAAAATATTTATTAAAAAAATAGAGAGAAAAGCACCAGCTGTTTTTATCTTTTTCTTATGTTGAATGCCCATCTTCTGATAGGTGCTAAGTAATTTAAAGTGAAAAAATTATTTTGAGTTTAATACTTAAGTGATTTATCAGGCTTTTATTTCCGTTTAGTAAAAAGTACAGTGATCCTGAAAAGGCTTAAGTTTTACACCAATGTATATGAACCTAAAGTCCAACCATGGCAAATAGCACATGCATTATATTGAGAACAAATCTAAAATTAATGTGTGTTCTTAATGTTATATTTAGAAATCTAAGAACCAGATTTCCCAAGGAAAACTTTAGTACCAGAGAAGTAATCAAAACCAAGCCTTCATATGGCATTGGAAAGTAAGACTAGTTTTTTTTTTTAATTGAGATGTAAGTGACACATAACACTATGTTCCAGGTATAAAACACAATGATTCAATACATGTATATACTGTGAAATGATCACCACACTAAGTTTTACTTAACATATATCTGGTTGTGTTTTTTTTTTTTTTTGGATGATAGGAAGAGATGATACTGGAACAAAAACTGGGTCATTTCACATGGATTTTATGGAAAGATAACACAAAGGTGACTCCACCAGAAAAAAATATCTTCTTCAGTGTCACTGGAAATTAATAGGCTTCAGAAGACAATATTTATTGCACAATCTTACTTTGCGGGTTTTATTGTCCTTCACAGTTAGAGTTAGTCGTTTTCATAAGAAAATACAACACTGTTTTATCCCAAGCACTAACTTGTTCTCTTCAACTCAACTCTAATTTTCATGAGGATAGACTCTATGTCTGTTTGACTTGCTAGTATTTCTCTGGAGCTGTGGGCTGGAATAACTAGATTCATATAAACTGTGAAATGTGGAAAAATGGAACCTTACTGGAGTTACAATTCTCTATCACCCTCATCTAGAAGGGTTCACTAACATCATGGACCCCAGACATGAGAAGAAAATAAGGGAGCAGATATTTTTAAAGCTCTTTTCAGCTTTCACATTTATAACAATAAACTGATGAATGTTTCAAAATCAAATGTGTAAACTGTGATTCTACTAGCAAGCTTTATCAGCAAGCCACTGCAGGCAATTGGTGTGATAGGGTTAGGGGGCGCTTGGAGTCACTTTTAAGAGTAAGTGGCGAGACCGTAGGGATGGCATCTGCCTCTCTGTTCTGTAGTTTTTGTTCACATACAGTCAAACTTAAAACAATCTTTAATTTGTCTTTATGATTAAAATAATATACTACATGGAAACATAATAGCTAATAAATGGTAACTATTCTAACTTTAAAATATTAGTATAAATAAAAAATAGTCTTCATGAAGGCTGAAGCCATTTTTATCCCATTTCTCAAATATCCCCAATGCTTGGCCAAGTGTCTTATCAAGAGTCAACATTGATTAAATACATATTGAAATAAAATTAATGCTATTATTAATTATAGAGGAACTGAACTGGAGCCCAAACACCTTACTTGGCATCATAATTCCTTAGTAACTTAGCTTTCAATTAACATTTTTATTCAGCTATTTTCCTTAAGGATATGGATTTTTGAACCATTACACTTAAGTTGTTTTTGCCTGGGTTATTTTCTCTTCTTCCACTAATTCCCCCAGCTGAATGAAGTACCCAAGGTTTCTTCTTTCTGAGCTCTTTGCAGCTTCCCCTTTCTCTGTCTTGGTCCTCGCGAGGAACAAATCTCTTCCTTTGCATTTTTGAAACCAAGTACCTATTTCTGCCCCATGGTAAGTCCTCAGGAATACATTTTTTAAAAAAGATATTGAGATAGACTTTGAATGAATGAAGTAAGCAGAATGAATACAATACATATTTGGTACATTTTCAGGTACAAGTTTAGGGCAAGCAATGCATCTATGTATTTTGTCTTTATAAACAGAAAAATAAGGTAAACCAATCATTAGAAATACATGTTTTTTAATAAAATAAACTGCACAAATGCCTTTTTTTCCCTACTAGCTTTGGCCACTCCCAGAGGTGCTTTTGCAGAGGGACCACATTGCTCTGCATTATCTTTCTTGAAAAAAATTAAAATAACATTTTTATGATGTTCTGCTCAATAGATATAACCATAAAATAAGGAGGTTGTACAAGCAGAGATTGGTAGAGTTTGGTTTAAGGATCAGAACAGAGTTAATATATCTTTCCCAAATGACAGATTCAAATTTTAAATTACTCAGATACCTGGACATAAGTTTTGCATTAAATCACACCAAAATGTTTTTTTTTTCAGAATTGGTTTTTGAATTCATTATTAATTGCTCTGATTTCCCACAAACACAACAACATACAAAGGACAAAAACATAGAAAAACCTTTGCATTATTCACATTCATCTGCTACGAATGCTGTAGAAAATAAGACAAGTACTAATCAACTTGTTTTCAATAATATAATTATTGGCAGAAGAGGAATTAAGAACCTCCCCCCCCAGCAATGTCTCTCTAGATGCAAAATAAACTCCTCAATTAAGAAAAACATGCAGCAACTAGAAAGAAAACTGTTTTCCTAATTTGACTATTCCAAATGCTTAAAACTAACTTTCAAAATGAGCTAGTGCTTTAATTAATAGTCCAAATTAAACAAGAAAATTTACTGAGAATTTCAACTAATTCCTCATGTCCAAAGGGAACAGATAATGCAAGCTCTCCTGTTATTTACTAAATCTCACATTTAAAAATACTGCTAGCAGAGGCTATTTAACAATTTCAATTGTGTTTTGCTTCCAGCAAAAAAGAGTTCATGTGACATAAGTAGATGTAGAGGAGAAGTTATGTAGACATGTCAATACAACATTGAAAGAATGTTATAAAGAGATGTGAATTATAATAGCTGAAAGCTTTTGCAAAATGCTCTATGCCAAACACTGGAATGTTGTACATACATTGCCTCAGTTATTTCTTGGAGATACAAAGCAAAAGAAACAGGAGGTGAATGTTATTATTTCCTCTTTTGTGGATAATAGTAACAAAGTTTGAGGCTTTGCAAGTTAACAATTTTGACCAGCAGTACATATTCACTTCAACACCAGCCCAATGAATCTGTTTAAAAACCCATGTTTTTACCAGAGAAGGTAAAAACACCATACCACTTATTTAAAATAAGGAAAAATGTCTCTACTTTTTTTCACTCGAGCATGAAGGTAATTAAATGAAAGTGTCCCACTTCCTTCCTTGCCTGATAGAAATGACACCTGCATAATTGTTCAATTTTCTAAATTCAAATACTGTCACAAGGGGCTGATTTTGTGTTCTGAAAATGTGGTTTAGTTCCAAGTAGTAGAACTTAGTTGTTAATTCATTGTGTGGGAAAAAAACAAAACAAAACACCAAGCAGATTTCTCCTTTAGTCCACTTTTCCCTTTCTAAACAAAATGTGAATGAACTTTGATTTTTGTTTTGCGTGGTTTGTGTTTTTTTTATTTTGTTTTTATTTTCCACAGGAGAAAGCAGATCTTGCACCACATGACACAAAAAACACAGATATACATGTATGCAGTGTTACATTTGGGGAGTCCCCTATATAGTATTTTAGCATGTATAGGCCATAAAGGGGCACTCATTGGAGAATCCTATCAAGAACTAATCTGTAGGGGCTCAAAAGAAGACCGGCAATAATTATGATCTCTTAATGTCAAGAATAATTTTCTTGGCTCCATTCTACACATGTGGAAAAAAGCATTGCCTTTGTCAAGAGTAATATGCTAGAGAGAAGAGAATTTGGGTTGTGTCCAGAGGAAGTAAATTCCTTTTGTTATATAATTAAAATGCTCTACAGTTAAAAATGGGATAAAATGGGCTCTGGTTGCTGTGGCTTAGTGGATTGAGTGCTTGCATGCAAACCGAAGGGTCACTGATTTGATTCCTTGTCAGGGTACATGCCTGGGTTTCGTGTCAGTTCCCCAGTAGGGGGCACATGAGACCCAACCACACATTGGGGTTTCTCTTCCTCATTTTCTCCTTCCCTTTCCCTCTTTCTAAACATAAATAAATAAAGTCTTTTTTAAAAAATGGGTAATATAGAATAGATACCAAAATGTTAAAAGTTTGAAACAAAACAAAATACCCTTGCCCAAAACAGGACTGAAAGTAATGTCTTTTCAACTATCTACTGGCCCCAATGGCCTTAAAGTTAACCAATCTACTTGGAATCTACTTGGACTAACCAATATTGGGATATGTTGCATTTTAAAGGTAGGATTGAACAAGAAATACATTACAATAGTAGTCAGAAGAAATTTATTCTAGCATAAAACATTTAGTACAGCTCACACCTTATTAGTAACCAAATCTTACTCTCACTGATGTAAAATGTAGGAACTTTTGAAGAATAGCTGAAGGGAAAATGAAGATAAAACTCTGCTACCCACAACAACCCTTAGAAGGCTTCACGGTGACGGTACCATTAAATAGCATGCTACGCCACAATGTCTTTAAAGCCTGAGTAGATATCAAATCTCCCTCGTGGGATGGTGTAATTGACAAATAGGTATTAAAAAGGGAAAAACAGTGGAATGTATTATGTATGCAAATAGAAAATTTTAATCTGTTTCTAAAAGTAAATTGAAAGAAAGTAGATTATGCAGTAAGAAAATATTCAAAGAATCTGATGAAAATTTAATTAAAATATATAGTGTTAAAGAAAAAGAATGGCTCTTTCATTTATTTATTCATGTGAAAAAATAAGTACTACGTAATCTATATACACAAGAACATTTTAAGTTAATTGTGCATATTATTTCTAATTAGAAAAATGTAAAATAAATGGGTCCACTTAAATATGACTTTGAAAGTTTACCTAAGTTTTAATGATCATTGGAACAATATCTTTAAAACAATTAAAAATATAAGTATAACTTGAGAGTAAGAACAATTGTATCTGTTTTATGCAAAATTAATTTTCAAAATACATTCAAGATGGTAGAATCCTATATTGTGAAAATTAGCAATCATTTTCTCTATGTGGGACAAAAATCTACATACATTTTTGGTCCAAGTTTTGCAGATATTCTCAACCCTCCATAATTTACGTGTAGCACTCTGTTCCTGTTTGTTTCCTCTTTAAACTTCAGCACAGATAAAGGGCTAGAACACAGGATATGGAGAAAAACTTAACTACTTTATTTTCTGATGAACAACAATAACAAGCAAGTCCTGACACCTTTGAAAAGAAAATGGAAGTTTGTTTAAAACAAATCTTGGATTTTCCCCCCAGATGTCAGACTCATGATACAAACACATGGATTGGAATCTGTTACTTGAAAGAAGCAGTTAGCTGTGTAAGGAGCCAAAGGTGCAACTTCATAACCAGCAAAGGTTTGAATTATTCATAATGGAAATACTTTGTTTAAGAGATACATCAGCCACCAAACTGCTGAAGTGAATTAATCGATGCTGATCAACAAAAATAAGGACAATAAAGATTTCAAAGAATGAGCATAGAAAAGTGTTGTTGGATTTAGCACTTTTTTGGAGTGGAAAGGAAAGTTGGGGAATCTTGTATAAGATCTTTATTTTAAAAGATAATATGAATATTTGGGTTTGAATTTTCCTCGCAGCAGTATTACTTGTGAGTATTACCCTGCTAAATGTGTGTTCCCTTAATGTTGCCAAGTGAAATTTCTATTCCTAAAAGAAATGTCAAAAATGTCACTTTCAGTGGGTGAGCCCATTTATGTTTTGAATGCAGCATTATCTCAGATTCTTTGGATGTGTTGATAAAGCCCTAGGTAGTTGCCTATGAAGGTTAGAAGAAACACAATAAATATTTATGATTCCCCAACAACTTGGCTTTGGAACAACATTTTGATAGAATTTCTGACAATTGGAGGATTTTTAAAATCTATTTTCACAAATCTTTTAATGCCTTCATTTTCCAAACCAGGATGAGATGATACCTATCTATAAAATAATCTTCAAATTTTCATTGGTAGTGGCATACTTTGTGGTACAAAAGCCTTTAAAACTTTGTAAAATTTGTAACAATACATGCAGGTAAAACATACATTTATATACATATATTTTAAGTAACAATTCATCCCAACACTTCCTTTGTCTTTTATTTCTGTCTAAAACATATAAACTTATTATTGTTTGTGAATAAACAGTGGACATGCTTTACCTGGTTTATTGCTCCTCTATGAATATTAATATTAATCTGAAATGCTCTCAATGACAGTTGCACTTTCAATTGAATCCACTCTGAAAACAATGTATTGACTATCTTAGTCCGGTAAAAGCAAGAGAGTAAATATTGATGAGGATGGTGATAGAACAGACTTGTGGGGAAAGCAGTCTATACTGAAGATTGAGGCTTTGGCAACAACACCTAGAGAAATGTAATGTCTGGGAGAATGAAGTATGACCAATATTATTGCCAAATAAAACTACGAGGAAAAGGCACTTTTGGAGTTGTGTCTATATGTGAGTCTATGTGAAGCTGATAATTAGATGGTTGTAAGGATTGTGTGATTGATCAATATGGACCGGTGAATTGCTCATCTATTTTTTATAATATTAAACTGATCTATGGGTTAAAATTCAAGGGTATTGTCAATGGCATAATCAATCAGTTAGATTTTCAGGAACTCCACTATCTTCTTAATGCCATAATTATTTTTTACATGAGATTTCTGTCAGAAAGTAACTCAATACTTCCCAAAGATATTGGGAATAGCAAAGATATTCCCAAACAATAATAGTTGATATGACCCCGTTACACATTAGAATAATTCCCATGAAGACAGATATGTGGCCAAATTAAGTTCCTTGGACCCGATTCTGGAAGCCTGAGGGGTGGGAGGACATAATACTTTGTAAATAGGACTCTCCTCTGTGTCACTGCTAATATGAATAAAGGTTCAAGCTGACCTACATTGTTATTCTTTTGTCCCTATCCTTCCATTAATTTTGAATGGCTCATTCCTGGGACATTTGAGGTATAGTCAGAAGAGATGGCTAAACTGAGCCAACTGGCTGCAGATTAACTCAGAGAGTTCATCTCAGAGACAGCACCCAACGATTGGAGAAATTCTCTACAGCATTAATCCCAAAACAATCCCAACTCAGCTTTGTTCCTTTTTGCTATACATTGGGGTAAAGGACAGGCTTTTTGGACTTTACTTGATTCAGGGATCTTTTCAATGTGACTTTCCAATAAGCACTTGAAGGATACTAAAGATACTAAAATTAGCTTTCATCATTTTATCCTGACAGTGTCTGAAGTTAGATAAGAACTTGTCTCAACCATACATTTACTTCTATAATATATATCCTCACAGAATTCTGAGTACTTACACCAACCAGAATTCCAAAATAGCGAATTCATGATTCTTAGGCAAATAAGCTGTAATGAAGATATGAATAGGCTTAAATAAAAAAGGGCACACCCCTGGTAAATTATATATTTGGATATGCCCATCCAATATAACTTATCCAGAGTTTGGCTGTGGAAGGTTCTGGGACATTAGGAAAATCTGACCCTGGGTCTTATTTTCTAGAAATTATAATCTAGTGGTTTTTCCTGGCACATAGTTGGCAGGCAGTTATTATTGGTTGTATATACCAATTTAAAGGATAATCTCACCTAATATCAAAATATTTATTTGTCTCTTTTGAAGTGTTCTTCTTGGTCAATATTTAGTTACCATGTAATCCATTACCATGCAATCCTTAATCACTGACTCGAAAGGAACCACATTATATATGTCATTGCCTGCTCACTTCCTCATTCAATTAATTCATCAAGTAATTATTAAGTACCAGCCATGTACTGGGAACTATTGTGGGCATTTGTCATACATAAGTGAACAAAGCAGAGTCATTAATCTCACAATATTCTATTTTTTCAAATAGTCTGAAAGTAAATGGGTTATCAGCAAATGGCTTTAATTCACATTTTATAACGATCCTATTTTTAACCATGTTTTATTTAGTTGCCTAAAATTCTATATCTCATGATATCCAAGTTGCTTTGAATATTTCTATTTGAATAATAAAAATAGAACCACAGGAAAAGTATATACTATATTTGTATTCAGTCAGTTACACTAAAGTTTATAGCCAGAGGTTGACTTTTGACAAGTTATAAGCATCTTTAATTGCCCCAGACAGAGAAGAATTAGTAAATGAAGAATTGTTACAATGATTCCATTTCCACTTACTCTGAACACAGATTAATATGTGTACTTTATTTGCTCAATTTTTAATGTTCAGCTGGACTTGATAAGGGAAAAGCCATTAAATATGTTAAAATCAGAAAGTAATTTGAAAATGATTTTATTTGGGGGTTCTCTATGTTTTGCTATGTCACTTTTCCTGGCCCCTAAAAAGTAGCTAATTTAGTACAATTTAATGATTTCAAAATATATCTCTTTTTTTTCTATACAATTGACATAAACATAATCTTGTTTTTATATATGTAAACCTTTTAATAACAACTTTCATTAATCCTGGGTTTTCACTTACTTTTTTTTAAACATTGATTTCCAGCTTTGTTTGGTAGATGAAAGTAACCAAATAAATATACATAATAAGACATCTACAATAAAAATTTCTAAATGGAATTTGCAGAAGATAATATTTTAAAATTTTCATCCTTTATTGACTAGATTTTAATTAGTGTTCTGAGAGCTCATAAGAAATGTCTACTACTGATTTTTTCTATCTACATGAATTTGTACTGCTCACATCTGATAAAAACCATGATAATATTCCTTTCTTATTTGAAAAGCCACTTTGATTCATACACTTTAGTTCACATATTTAAGAGAAGCAATGTGTTCATAAATGGTATACTGAGTCAGAGTTTTAAATAGTTTGGTATCTTTAAATGAGAGATTTGTAAATTTTTCAATATCTTGATTGAAATCAAATGCCAGTTTTGAGTTGATCTAAGATATGGTTTGGCAGCTCACTTGTTCATCTTAATTGAATTTGGAAACAGCTTCCTTTTTCTAAAAAATTTTTTCTTCACAATAATGAAACGGGCCATTTCCTTAAAATTTATTTTCATGAGTTAAATTTTCTTTATCATGTTAAGTTTTGTTGTTGTAACACTCTTTTCTAAGTCATCTATATTAGAAGACTAAATATTTTAAGTCAATAATGTGCAATAAATAAAAGAGATTCAAATTCTGGCTAACATTCTCTTTTTCAAGCTTATAAACTGACTGCCAAGATTAGCTGTGAAGCTTCATGAAAACTCTGCCAAAACAAAAACAACTGAGTTCCACAGGGACAATCAAATATGTTAAACTAATGAGAACTTCCAAACCATGGTAATACCATAAAGAAAACAAACAACATTGTAATATGATTGTAAACTTGTATATAATCTTGGCCAATAAAAATTAGAACCGAAGGGCTTTTGAGGCCAACATTAAGGTTTCTGTTCAGCAAAGTCCAAAACGCATAGACAATTATTCTCTGTCATGTGGAGACATAATCTTGAACCTGAAGAGGTAATTCAAGAATGTAGGTCACATGTCTCAACAGGAAATTGGGGTCATATATGAATTCTTCAGTGCAATTTCCCCCAGAAACAATTCATTCAAAATGTCCACTATTCAGCAACTACATATTGATACCTATTAAGTATTCGGCATGGATCTAAAGAGCTTCACAATATAATGGGGGAGGTAAAGGGTAGATAGACACAAAACTTATTTTTAAATATGGTTATTATTGTACAGAGAAACTAAGGCCCATGGCCAATGTCCAGGAATAACTTGCCAGTCACGAGAGAGATTCACACACATGCACATGTGTATGCATGTTTGTGTGGAGCATAAGGTGTATGGAGATGAAGCAGGAAAAACATGTAGGAGGAGATCACTAAAAACTTCAGGAAGACTAGTAGTTTTTATTGTATTTTATTTTTTAAATATTTTATTTATTTATTTTTAGAGAGAGGAGACAGGAAGAAGAGAGGGAGATAAACATCAGTGTGTTACTGGGAACCTGGCCCTCAACCTAGGCATGTGCCTTGACTAGGAATTGAAGTGGTGACCCTTTGGATCCCAGGCCATCTTGAATGATAACTACTAGAGAAAAGGTCCAGGTATCAAGACAAATAAACCAGATGTAAGGAAATTTTAAGAATCAAAATAAGAGATAATGACCATCTGAGCTGTAATCATAACAGAGGGGATGAAGAGAAAGGGTGTTATTTAACAGATGTTCAGAAAGTTAAATTCATAAACATGAGGATTGATTGCATGTGGAAGGTATAGGTACAGAAGGAGCAACAGATGACTGCTAGGTTTTCGGTTTGGGTGATTAAGAAAGGGGTGGGGCCAGAAACTGTAATAAAGGAGAGAAGCAGTACCTAAAAAGATGGAAAGGTGATACTTTATTTTCTAAGTTGGCATACAATTTCATGTTGGACATCTGTGTGGATATAATAATCATAATAATAATAATGAATACCACTGAGCAATTTTTATGGACTGGTACTCTTCTAAATTTCTCATATATTCATGTATTAACTGATTTAATCTTCACAACAAATATTTGTGATAGGAAATATCATTATCTCCATATTACATAAGAAGCAAAGAGAAATTGAGTAATCAGTTCAAAATTCTAAATTAAGTATATTTTTTCACATTAGAACTAAGAATAAAACCCACCTCTAGTTCTGTCTCACTCTGCTAGTCTCCATGACACTCAACACATGAGAAGCATTTCATCCATCTTTACAACCTAATAAAACCACTTATTAGGTTGTTTAAGACTTAATATGTTATACTCACTGGAAATTTAGCAATATGAATTAGAGAGAAAGTTTAATTTTAATTAGTTGGTTTTCATAGTAGAATTTCAGTTATGGGGATGAATGGCATTGGACTAGGTAGGTTATGGGTCAGTGTACCAGATTGTACTATGATATATCTAGTTTACCTATAGTTAAGATAAGGTTCTAAACATAGGTTAAGAAAGAATAATTGTAAATCTATGAATAGAAATTTTGTTAATATCTGTATTGTCATATCTTATCATATAATTATATTATGTCATCTTATGGAGAGGCCATTCAATTTCTTAAGCAAATGAAGAGTGAATTCCCAAAGCACATAAATGTCAGGAATGCCACATATCAGAGCAGTAAAAACAAAATAATTCAAGCAAAAGATTCACTTATACTAATAAATGGTTATCCTTTTTATAATGATTGCAAATTCATAGATTTGTGCAACAATTATTTTTTCTTGTGAGATTTTAACATGTCTAAAATTTATTCCTTATGTTGACTATATCTACCTTCAGTCCTTCCCCAAGCAGTTGTAAAGTGAATTATGATTTCTACTTCACAGAAGAAGAATTTATAACTTGACAGAAATACACAACTTTTTCAAAGGTACATATTTGAATAAATGTAATACAAATTTGAAGGGAAGTTTACTTGAATCTGAAATTATGTGATACTTCTTTGAATTAACATGGGACTACTACTTTTGTTTTATAGTCATAGAATCTCAAGAATGGGAGAAGAAAGGGACGTAAAAATATTTTGTGCATCATTAAGGAAATAAACACTGGTAAATTTATGTTAAAAATAACGTAATTAAATTGTCTCAAGAGTTTCAAATTAGAAAATGAGGAATATGTGCAATTATATGAAATTCATATTTTAGTATCTATAAAGAAAGTTTTATTGCAACAAGTCATGTCCAGTCATTGTGTATTGTCTATGGATCCTTTGAGCTACCACCACAGTGTTGGCTAGTTTCAATGAAGACTGTATAGCCCTGTAGGCTGAAAATATTCAGTATCCGGATTTTACATGAAAAGTTTGCTGATCCATGAGCTACTCGGTTCATATTAATTCACATGTATCATATGCATGCAGGCTTAAGGCTTTGCCTTCTGCATCCAAAAGAGTTTCTAAAAATTTAGTCATCCCGCTCTTGCTGGTACAGAGGAGACACCCTTACAGGTGGATATTTCTCTTACAAATGTAAGTGTTTCTCACAAAAGAGTAACTTCTACTCAGGTTTTCAGAGCTTCTTCTGTGTCTGGAGTTTCTTAAAAACAACCAGAACAAAATATTTTTAATGCTAAAGAGACATTTTAAGGTAGCAAATTCATCTTCTTTTCAATGAATATTTTGGTTACGGAAAAAAGTGAAATAGTTTTCTTCCATTTAATTTTCCTTCTAACTCTGCAAGTTAGAGGTCAACACAAATGCAAACTCATGTCAGGGGCTGATGCCACTGAGTAATCAGGAGTACAAGAAGATATCTAAAGTCACTTTTCTGCTTTAATGAAGAAGAAACTGAATAAATGTGACACATCAATGATGATCAAAGCACAGTGATACTCATGATTCACCACAAGTGATTCTGAGTTACATGTCCAACCCTTTCAAGTAGACAGCTGATAAGAAAAGTTATTACATCTTATGAATGTTTAGTTCCTTTGAATCTCAAAACCCTGCATGTTTTATTTTCTTCTGAAGTGTCTAGCAGTTGTTTATGCTATTCTGGACTAGTCTGTGTTTATTTTTGGTATAAGAATGTTTATAATTGAAAGACAAAAATGAAAATAATGTTCTCCCTTCTAATTCTAAACTGCATGTTTGTAGATTTCTAACCTCATTTGGTCTTTATAACACTGTCCTTTTTATCAGTGAGAACCAGTGATTGAAGCAGTTAGTTATGTAATTTCCCTAAGCAACCTTAGAGGAAACATTGTGGGGGAAATCAGTTGCATAACATTCTTCTTTCAGGGAATTTTTGTTTTTTACCCAGTTTTTGTTTTGCAAATACTAGTAGGATGAATGGCAGAGAAGTGGGTGGGTGTTCACATATCTCTAGTTGAACAGAAAGTAATGAGCCATCAGTTCTCCTAGAGAGGTATTTTCACAGATTGGATAAATGCATGGGTTCTGCAATCAAAAAGATCTACCTTTAGCACAGGCCTGTGAACCAAAGGGTCACTGGCTCAATTCCCAGTCAGGGCACATGCCTGGGTTGCCGGCCAGGTCTGCAGTAGGGAGCGTGTAAGAGGCAACCATATGTTGATGGTTCTCTCTCTCTCTTTCTCCTTCCCTTTCTCTGAAAATAAATAAATAAAATCTTTAAAAAAAGATTTATCTTTAATCCTCAACTCTACCACTTCCTATTCATATGATTTTGTGCACATTTCTTAAACTTTGTACTCTAATCTGCTTAGTGGGTACAATAACATAGACTAGACTTAGGATTTTTGTGGGACACTGGAACTAGTGTGTAATTTGCACAATATTGTGTTAAATGTGATAATGTTTTATTCACTGATTTATACTCAGATAATAATAATCCCATAATTAGTTTGTTTAGAAGTTATTCATAGAACAAAAATCTATTATGAGACTATTATCATTATTTAGGTATAAATTACTGAATGTAATAGCAAAACCATAGAATTCTTAGAAGAAAACAGACAGTAAAGTCTTTGGCATAAATCTTACTTATATCTTTTTGGATATGTCTCCTCAGACAAGGTCAACAAATGAAACAGTAAACAAATGGGACTGCATCAAACTGAAAAGTTTTTGCACAGCAAAGAAAATTATCAACAAAACAAAAATACTATCAACTGAATGGGAGAAGATATTTACAAATCATACATGCAATAAGAGGTTAATATTCAAAATATATAAGGAACTCATACAACTTAACACCAAAGAAACCAGTCCAATTAAAAAATGTCCAGAGTACATGAATAGATATTTTCTAAAGAGGACATAGAGATGGCCAACAGAAATATGAAAAGATATTCACCATCACTAAACATCAGGGACATACAAATCAAAACTACAATGAGCTATTATCTCACACCTGTCAGGATGGTTAACATAAAAAAAAATCAGCAAACAAGTTCTGGTGAGGATGTGGAGAAAAGAGAACCCTCAGGCATTGTTAGTGGGATTGTAAATTGATGCAGCCACTATGGAAAACAGTATGGAGAATCCTCAAAAAAACAAAAAGTCTTCCATGCAACCTAGCAATTCCAGTTGTGGCTATTTATCCAAAGAAAGCAAAAACGCTAATTCAAAAATATATATGTAGCACTTGTTTATTGTAGCACTACTTCTAATAAGCAAGATGTGGAAAGAATAACCATCAATAAACAAATGGATAAAGAAGATATGATGTGCACACACTCATGCAATAGAATATTACTCAGCAATTAAAAAGAATGAACTCTTGCCATTGTGATAAAGGCCCTGACAGGGGAGATAACATGAGAAAATTCACTATTAGCAATATTATTAGGATAAATTGAGTATATTTCAGTACACATGCCTCTATTCATTTCATTGTTTTGGCAAGTGCTTTTGGGGTAGAAGGAGTAAGTACATGCTTAACCCTGAAGATGTCACAGTCAAAAAAATTAAAGTGTAGGTCTCATGTATCCAAGAGATACATTCATTACTAGTATGTGGTGAAATTTGAAAAAAATTGCAAATTTGCATTTATTATATTTATATAATGAAATACATGATTTTTTACTTATTTTCAGTTACAATCTAGAAATTATTAAACAAAGGAATATAAAAATATAAAGAATAAAAAATTTCAAATGATGGAAACATGGGTATTGTTTAGATATACAACCAAGGAAATGTTTTTAATGTTAATTAATCTGAATCTTCAATAGTTGGCTTTGCAAAATGTTTGTAACAGCCATCACAAACAATTTGCTATGCTCAGGCATAAATACTTTTCACATTTGCAAACATATTTTGATCAGTAACTCATTTTGGGTACATAGCACTTAACACATCTTTTTCTTTTTCTGTTTGTTTAGGGAGCCATTTTCTTTTTAAAAAAAAAGATTTTATTTATTTATTTTTAGAGAGGGAAGGGAGGGATGGGGAGAGAGAGAGAGAAACATCAATGTGCGGTTGCTGGGGGCCATGGCCTGCAACCTAGGCATGTGCCCTGACTGGGAATCGAACCTGCGATGCCTGGTTCGCAGCCTGCGCTCAATCCACTGAGCTACACCAGCCAGGGCTAGGGAGCCATTTTCAATGGTAAATGCAAAACAACAACAACAACACTGAATTTGAAGTTCACAGAATAAAAAAACACCAACACTGACTTTAAGTTCGTGGTATCTCTCAGAGACAATTTACTATTGAGTATCGCACACCATTACAAAACATGTTATAGTCAAACTGATGGCTTAAATATTATTACTTAACATTAATTATGTATGAAGACACAAGCTAGTCATGAACTTGAACCTATGTACCTGATATATGTAACAATATTTAAGAAAATATTTTGTATCTCTCAGATCAGCCACAGCCTCTGCAGGGTTAATAATCTTGATTTAATTCTGGAAAGTATTAGGGGAGTCTAAAATTTTTATGCATTGGCCATTTGTTTAACACTGTTCAAGAAAAAAATGCATTCTGACACTTGTTAAACCAATAACGAAGACCATTCAGGACAACTGTAATAGGTGTCAAGACACCTATTGACAATAGGAGACAGAGATGGGACTCAATTTTGAATATAGTAAAGTCAGTTGGGGATTTACAGCCAAGAAGGAGAGAGTGTGTGTGTGTGTTGGGGGGTGAGGGAGATCCATAGAAAATTACTAAAAGTGGAAATCAAGAGTAGGGGGATTCTTGCTAAACCAGCTAAATATAATTCTTGCTGAAGGCAGGCCAGTATGATCAAATATAAGGTGGGGTTGAGGAATTTGACCATATCTCTCTCAATGGTGATCAGACAGCAAAAGTGGGGTGAGTCTTACTAAATTTATCTAACAGGATCTTTTTTAAAAAAAAGATTTTATTTATTCATTTATTTTTAGAGAGGGGAAGGGAGGAAGAAAGACAGAGAGTAACATCAATGTGTGGTTGCCCCTCAAGGGCCTCTCACTTGGGACCTGGCCCACAACACACACATGTGGGAATGGAACCAGTGACCCTGTGGTTTGCAGGCCTGCACTCAGTCCACTGAGCTACACCAGCCAGGGCTTGAACAGGATCTTGTTACTGTTGGAGAGGAAAAGTTTTCCTACTGCCCTTTAGGTTCTTTGGCAGGTCTAATAATTAAATTGACATGAGACACATTAACAAGAAAAGATCAAATTTAATTTTATATGTACAGGAACCCCATCAAAATATGAAACCTAAGGGCAAGTCAGGCATTTGAGACCTCTATGCCACTGTGAACTAAGGAGTGGAATAAGGGCCTGGGGTTTCAAAGGGAAGAAGGGTAATTCACAGGACAATAAGTAGAGCAGATGTCTGGTCATTATGTGTTTGCCCTGCCATACAGATGGGTCAATTCATACAAAAGTTATCTCTGGTTATAGCTTTCTCTCTAAGCTAGGCCCCCTGTCCAAATTCTTTTAGGTAGTTAAGGGAGGAATAAACATTTTTCTTGAGTCTGCTCAGTCTTGATTGCCTTCAACTCAAACTATTCCACATGCCAACGTGTCATATTTTGAGGTCATATATTCTTTTCTTCCTCACTGCAACTGACTAAGCAGGTTAAAGACAGGGACTGAGGACAGAGCTCAGTCAAAAGAGGGTTCAGGCAAGCGTGTCTAAAGTTTGGTCAAAGAGAGAGCCCTCATTAACGCAATGACCCTGTCACTAATTCCTGTGTCTTATCAGATTTGCCATTTTTGAGTAGCCTTCCATTTAAAAATAAAAGAGCATCCAGTACTGCCAGTCACAATCTTTGGTTGCTATAAATCCACTAACATCTTACTTCCTTTTGGTGCTAATATAGGGAAAAAAAGATGATTAGTCATGAAAATGATGCTATTTTCCTGCTTTATGAAGCAACTGCTAAATAAAGATGGAAAAAGAAACCCTTTTCCAGCTGTCTCATTGCATTTTTAAGCCTGTATTATAAGTACAAAGTGAGATGAAGAGAGAGAAGAACATGGAATACTAAACCATTGTGGCTTCTTGGAGCTAAATTTTGGGATTTCATCAGATTCAGAGGATGTGGGGCCCAGAGGTAGGGAAGGTTGTAGAGGAACACAGCGGCAATAACTGGAGGAAGTTAGGACCAAAATTACCCAGGATGAAGCCTATAGCTAATACCAGGAAAGCTTGCTATATCTTATTTTAGCCTAGACCTTACCTATGATCTCAATGGGAAGGCATTTGCAATTATTGCATATACTGATGTGGCAAGTAATTAAGTTTCTAAAAGTGCAAGATGATAAGTCTTCAAGTTCCTTAAAGGCAGATATCAGGCCTTATTCTGTGAGATCCTTGGAGTTAGGGGCATTGCCTTCTTTCATTATTTTGCATTTCATTCATTTAATATTATTGCAAATGAACACAAATTTCAGGCTTTGGGGCATGTATACAGACATGATGTGCACAAATCTATGTCTTCAAGGAATTCATAGGCTAGATGGAGAAACAGATAATAGAATATATGCAATACAGTGCAATGAAGTATTATGGTAAGGATATATTAAGCACATTATTGAAAGACAAACAAGGACTATGTAGAGATCAAGAGAGGGTATTGGAAGAAGTCACTTGACCTGACAGCAGGAGCTAACCGGAAATAAAGCACATTTGTAGCAGTTGCTACTGAGGGGTGGAGATTCAGTTTAAAAAGGAGATTCAGAGGGTGCATAGTCACTGTGCATCCACTGGTGAATTCAGGAAACAGAAAGTATCATGGCACGGGTGAGCCACACACTACTGCATTTAGGGTAGAGGGAAGAAAATGAACAGTGTGAGCAATGGAAGATGAGCTAGCGGGCCCTAGACAAAGAATGTGAATTTTATTCTGAGAATCTGTAAAAGGTTTTATGCAGGGTGAAACTATAAGGAAGACCAGTCAAGAGATCCTGTAGTCATCTATAAAAGTAATTATGGTGAGAGCCTAAACTAGGGCATTGGCCAGAAAAGCAGAAATGGGGGAGAAAGGCATAAAAGATATTTTGGAGTAAGATTTGTAAGGATAAAGGTAATTTGATGCAGGGACTGAAGGAGACAGTATACACAATGGAAGCCAGGTTTTTGGCTTTGCCAACTTAAATCTTCCCAATGTCTTGTCAATGTTTAGTACACAATAGATGCCAAGGAAATGATTGTTTAAACATGCATAAACTGATGATAAGACACTTTTGATTTGCTGAGACATTTTCCCTAGTAACCTCTTTCAAGTTTCATTCATTACAGTCACTGTAGACAGTTTTTATACAAATTCTCAGATTCTCCATTCTAGTATTTGTCTCTTTGTTTCCCTGAGGGCTTTCTCTGGGGGCAGCTGACTCTTGCTCAGCCCACATCCAGAAAAGCTAACAAATGCTGGGAATTAAGCACCACATGGATATACCTCAACCAGTAATTTGGAGAGGTAAATAAATGCACCAGCTTGCCCATTCTTCAGTTGGATTGATTTGAGCTTAACTCTACACAGTATCTGAGAATGTTCACAGTGGGATTGAGCTACAGTTGCCCACAGCAATAATCCCTTCTTAAATTACCCTTGGCTTTCTCTCTTTCTTGTCTCAGTTTCCCTATTTTCTTGTATGGATTTCCTGGGCTCACTTCTCAAATAAATCATCTGTACCACCATGTCCTGGCAGAGACAAGAGAATATATGAATCCTCTTTTCTTAAAGAAACAAAAAACCTAACAATAAAGCAAATCCAAACAAGTCTATAACAAGATGGGTTTGCATTTTTTCAGAAAGGCTAAGGCAAAGAAAAATAAATCCATTTGAGATTCACTGCATGAGATGAGTAATCTCTTTCAAATAATAGACAGAGAAAAATTACATTGTTACCACACACTGAAGAAAGACTACGGAAAATAATTTCACTCTCCTAATCCTTTACCCTCAATTATCTCAAGCCTGTCCCTCCTTTGATTCAAGTGACCTGGTAGTCTTGCTCCAGGTGGAGTGCTTAAGTCTGAAGCCAGTGCATGAAGTTGAAATCCAGAGTCTGTTGCACTTGCTTAGTTGCTTAGGCATTTTCTCTCCTAGTCTAGTTTTCATCTTTCGGAAGAACAAGTGGATTTCATTTTTGACCAGTTGGTATCCAGTTATAAAAGTTGACTTCAGTAAATCTGTAGGTATTTGTGACAAAAAGCAGACTCACCGCTCTCTTCAAGGTCAAATGAATCAGTCCCTCAGAAAACTAATCACAATGGTTAAACACAGGTTACATTTCTCAAATGTACTTGGATCTTTGTTAAAAGCCGTAAGTACTGATAGATGAAGAAGATGCAAATCTAATGTATAGCATTTGACCATAGTTAATTCTGGGGTATTGTATACTTGAAATTAGCTGAAAGTAGATCATAAGTGTTGTCACCACATACATGCATGAAAAAATAACAGTCTGAGGTGATGGATGTGTTAATTAGCTTGATTATGGTAATCATTTCACAATGTATATGCATATTAAGTTATCACATTATGCACCTTAAAAATTTACATTGTATCACCTAAGTATATATAATTGTCTTTGTCAATCATACCTCAATAAAACTAGAAAATGAATTATTAATTAAACCATTAAAATACTGTGAACCAAAGCATCGCAGGTTCAATTCCCAGTCAGGGCACATGCCTGGGTTGCAGGCCATGACCCCCAGCAACCGCACATTGATGTTTCTCTCTCTCTCTTTCTCCCTCCCTTCCCTCTCTAAAAATAAATAAATTAAAAAAATCTTTAAAAAAAAACATTAAAATAAATTTTAAAAATAGAGAACCTGGTCCTAATGAAGACATCACAGATGTAGAATCTCTGAAATATTTCCAAATTTTTCACACACAAGTCAAAGGTGGTGAAGAGACAAGTGATTAAAATACATACAAGCTCTTTATAAGTTATATATCACCATACAATAAAAATAGTAATACTTGAAGGTTCTTTACTTCTACACTTAAGTATTTGGTTGAATTCTGTTAGCACTGAAGTTCTACTAAAATGTTTTAAGCATGGTGGAAACATGATTAAATCAATATCTTTAGGAAGATAAATCATATAGCAGGGGCCCATAAAATGAATAGATCTTCAAATAGACAGATAAGAGGTGGCAGAAAATTATGTTTTGCAGTCTTTCAGGTGTTAGGTAAGAAAGTTCTTCATTAAGATCCTTGAGGTGGGCATGAAGGGAAAGAGAACTATTTGCTCTTCTACAGGAAGGAATAGAATAACTTTAGGATTATTTAGCTAGAGGGGATTGAGAAATATGGAAATTGAAAGCCATTCAGTGTTTGTGAAGTGACTAAACAATGCTGCCTTTGATAGAATTAGGGAGATTAGATGGAAAACACATTGAAGAAAAAAATTATTAGCTTTACAAATCCTGGATTATTTGAATTAAGTGGTCACATTTTCAAATATATTGTCCTGAAAGAATTTGGACTTAAAGAAAAGGGAATTAGTTGTAAAGTTTTAGATTTATAAATGAGCTATTAGGGGAATGAAAGTATCAATGCATTTTTCAATTAAAAAATTAAGAGGTTAGAGGACAGGCAGAAAGTGACCAGAGGAGAGAGAAGAGGGAATTTCAGGGGAAAAGGGGAAGGGTTTACAGGAACAAAGTTAAAAGACACATGGATAAAAACTAGGGGGAGGGTGGTAATGGGAGGGAAGTTGGGGGGTGGGTGGGCTCGATTGGGAGTAAAGGGGAGAAAACTGTACCTGAACAATCATTTAAATAAAATGAAAAAAAAAAACCCCACAAGATTAAACAATGGAAAAAAATTAAGAGGATAGGTCACAAAAATATAAGTCATTATAGACCTGGACAACAGCCTCAGTCAAGAAATAGAAGAATAGAAACAATAGGATTTTATAACAGACAGGCAGGTTCTATTATCAGAGAAGGAGGAGGAGAAAGCAAAAGTGGAGAGATTGTCAAAAAGGACAGAGTTCACATGTGTTCAATTGTGCAGAAATACCAGAAAATATCATTGGGCTAATCTTAACAAAATGAGAAATTGAGAGTCAGAGCGCCAACATTTCACCTTGAAAATTAGCTCTAATTTCTATTTTGTTCATTTGTTTCTTTTCACTGAATATTCCCATAAATACTGATTTTACTACATATGGACCAAAGTGCGATTACAAAATCCACATTATGTTAACTGGTATGACCCCATTTTAGGTTTGTTTTTTTAAATTCACTTCCCTTTCTAATGTACACCATTAAATTCTTTTCTGTATTTTGAAATATTTTGTATGTTTTCTGATATTATACAAAAGTAAAAATATTCAAAGCTTTATTTTAATACTTGCAAAATAAGTAATGATTATTGCTTATTCCAAAATAGGACCTATTCTGTCAATGTTTAATTCTGCCTTTTAGGCCTCCAAATGTACAGATATTTCAACTTAAAAATGTTTCACTAAATCTTTATCTTCCAATATTATCAAGTCAGTATGAAGCTCTTGCCAATATGTTACATATAAAACACGTCAGGTATTCGGCATTAAGATTTTTAAGGCTATTTAGTCTTCATCTTATTTTTGATGATCACACATAACATTTTATTTTACCTTCAGAATATTAGAACATTTTATTTTAAACAGCTAGGGAAGAAATCACTGCCTTCAACCAAAATTAACTGATTGATTCCTAGTGATCATAATCGAGAACTATAGTTTATCCAGTTAGTGTATTTTATCTCAGTGGTTCTCAAATTTTAGTGTCCATCAGAAACCCTAAAGGGCTTGCTGATGTCCACCCCCAGAGTGCAGTTGATCTGGGGTAGGGCTGGAATTTGCATTTATAACAAAACCTAGGTGATGCTGATGTTGCTAGTCAAGGGACCACAATTCCAGAACCATTGCTTCCAGTCTATGATAAGCAGGATTCATCTTCTAAGCAAATATTTACTAAGGTGCTAGCAGTCAAAGACAAAAAATACAAGGTCCCAAGTAAACACATATTAAGTGTTGCGATGGGGTATTTTACATTGTATATTGAGAGCGCAAGCTATATTAATTAGTTTTACCTCTGGTGGGAAATTGACCAGTTAGAATAATTTGCCAACACTCTTATTTTTTCTAAGCAATTATTTGAAAGTACATCAAGTCAACTCCAGTTATAATATAATAGACCCTCGACCCACCTAGAATTATGTTTACCAACCATTTAATCATAGTGGGTTTAATTTGGTAGACTACATGGGTTAGTTTTTGACAATAACACAATAAATAATTGAAAACAAAGGCAGAAGCCATGAAAGAAAAGAATAAAATATCTGATCATAAAGGTCTGTCCGGAAAAAGTCCAGCCATTGTTAATATAATGAGAATGGTTTGCGCGACATCAATGTAACCAGGCAGCCAAGGAGAATGGACTGAAATGTATATGTGTGAACAATGATGACTTCACTGTACTAGTCAGTGGGGGTGGTAGATGCCATTGAGTGAGCATGTGTACTGTGTGACCGTTGTCACATTCAAAATGACAGTGAGTTGAGCAATGAATCTGCATCAAATTTTGTATTAAGCTTGAACATTCCCCCACAGAAACTACTCAGGGGATTCACAAGGCTTTTGGGGATGGTGCAATGAGTGCAGCACAAATACAAGTGTGGCACAAATGTTTCCAAGGTGGTTGAGAGTCTGTTGGAAGTGATCCATGTTCTGGAAGGCCCACAACAAGCAGAACACCTGAGCATGTTGAATGTGTACGGGCTGCCATCAGCAAAGATTGGCAACTGACAGTGCAAGAACTAGAAGCTGATCAAAGTAGTTTCCAAAAACTACTGTGTCTGAGATTTTGACTCAGGATCTTGGCATGAAATGTGTTGTGGCAAAATTCATTGTACAGCTTTTGCTACCAGAGAAAAAGAACATGGTGCTGCAGTTGGGAGAGCTGTGTGAGGTTTCAAGATGCCTACTTTGAAGGGGACTGAGTTGTTGTTGTACTATACACAACATTTCTTTTATCATATATCTGCTTCAATAAATGTCTCTATTTTTCTTATTACATGGCTGGATACCATCTGCACAAACCTCGTATATATTTTTATTATGTATAATATCTGACTATATATTCATAAACATCATTTATCTATATAACATCCCTATAAAATAATGGTGTAAAAATACTCTTTGTTGAGGTCATATTCATAATTCCAACTGGTAAAAAATCATATACATTGACACTACATATATATAGGGCTTGGAAAAAGTAGGTTTATAGTTGTTCTTGTGGCAAATAATACAATAATTAATGAACAAAAATAAAAAATAAACACCATGTTTTGCGTACTCACAACTGTAAACCTACTTTTTCCCACCCCTGTATTTAAAAATGTATTCGGAAACTAAACTTTTTTCTATCATTACATTGATCATATTTTTTCATGATCCTGAATGCATATTCTAGCTTTCTATCTAATTCTGATAAAGACAATACCAGAGTTGCAGTAATACTTTAAAATATAGAACAAAAAATTAAAGATTAGTCTTTACTCTCCTTCATCAATTCAGTGAAGCATGAAACTTGCCAATTATTCCATCTCATTTCCCTAATACAAAAAGTTAGCAATTCTATCCCTAGGAATATTTGAGTAGGCTTTATTGAAATTAAATCACTTAGTAATTGTTAGAATTCATTTTTAAAAAGTTCACTTAATATTCTCTTGAAACATATTTGACTTCTTTAAATATTAAAAACTATCCATGAATAGTGATTACATATATATATATGTGTGTGTGTGCGTGTGCATGCATGCATATATATAGCAATGCAATACGAAAAATACAGACATTTATTGAAGAAGATAAGAAGATACAAGATACAAGAAACATTGTACATAAGACAATGGCACCTCAGTCCCCTTCAAAGTAGGCACCCTGAGACCTCACACAGTTCTCCCAATTGCCATCAGCTGCCCTGTTGTATTTTCCTGAATCTCACTGGTGGTCTGAACTCTCTTCCCTTTCAAAGGTGATTTTAGTTTAGGGAAAAGCCAGAAGTTGCAGGATGCTAAATCTGGGCTGCAGAGGGGCTGAGTCAACTGGGTGATTTGATATTTTGCTAAAAAACTCTGCAGAAGATGTGATGCATGAGCAGGTATGTTGTCCTGATGAAGCTGCCAATCACCAGTTGCCCATAGCTGTGGCCTTCTGAATCATCTGAATTGTTTCTGTGGAGGAATGTTCAAACTTAATGCAAAATCTGATGCAGATTTGTTGCTCTACTAGCTCAGTCATTTTGAATGCGACATCCACACAGTACACATGTTCACTCAATGATGTCTTCTGCCCCCACTGAGTAGTACAGTGAAGCTGTCATTTTTTATGCATGCACATTTCAGTCCACTGTCCTTGGCTGCTAGGTTACATCATTTTTGCGCAAACCGTTCTTATTCTGTTAACAATGGCTGGATGTTTTTTGGGTGGACATTGTATGTGTATGTGTATGTGTATGTGTATGTGTATGTGTATGTGTATGTGTATGTGTATGTGTATGTGTGGACAGAGAGAGAAAAGAGTGGAGAAAAAGAGATCATCCCCAATATTATAAACATTAAAGACTTGAAGAAAGGTTAAAATCTTGAATTGAATCTTAGTGGAATTTTATTTATTTGGGAAATAAATTATAACTAAAATATTCAGCTAAATATGACTACTGCTATCTTTTCAGTAACATCTTATTAATTGGAGGCAACTATGTAAATAACTACATTTCCAAGTACTAATCAGTGTGTTCAGCACTGAAGACAAAAGTCATGTATTTATTGAATGATTTTGTTCAATACCAAGTCAGGGAGGGTTTGAAAGTATAAACCACAAAGCTTTTGCACAGCAAAGAAAATAAACAACAGAGTAAAAAGTGCAATCTATTGAATGGTGGAATATATTTGCAAAATGTATCTTCAATAAGGGGTTAATATCTAAGATATATTATGTAACTCCTGCAACTCAATAACAAAAAATAAAATAAAATAACCTGATTAAAAATGGTTACATGAGTTCAATAGACATTTCCCTAAAGAAGTCATATAAATGGTCATCAAATACATGAAATAATGCTCAATGTCACAAATAATCAGGGAAATGCAAATCAAAACCAGAGTGTGATATCACCTCACACTTGATAGAATGGCCATTATAAAAAAATAAAGATAAGTCTTGGCAATGATGTGGATAAACTGGAATACTTTTACATTGTGTGTGGAAATGTAAAATGTAGCCACTTTGAAAAATAGTACGGAACTTTCTAAACAAATGAAAAATAGCACTGCCATAGGATCCACCAATTCCAATTCTTGGTATGTATCCAACCATATTGGAATCTGGATCTTGAAGAGATGTCTGTACTCCCAATTTCACTGCAGCATTATTCACAATAGCTTAGAGGTAGAAACAACTTAAATGTCCACTGATGGATGAATGGATAAAGAAAATGTGATATATACATACAGTGGAATATTATTCACACTTAAAATGGAAATCCTGCCATATATGACAACATGGATGAACCTGAAAGACATTATCCCAAGTGAAATAAGACAGCCATAGAAAGACAAATATTGATTGATTCATTCCAGTTATATGAGGTGTCTAAACTAGTCAAACTCGTAGAAACAGAGAGTGGAATGGTGGTTGCCAAGAGCTACTGGGAGTGGAAAGTTGGGGGTTGTTGTTCAAGTGAAGCTTGCTCCAGAAGATGAATAAGTTCTAAAACTCTGCTGTGCAACATCGTGTGTACAGCTAACAATACCACATATATATAAATTATTATGAGGGTAGCTTTCTTTTAAGTGTTCTTGCCACAATAAATACATTAAAATAATGGAATTCTCTCATTCATTAGTACACTCATCAACTTCATTTTATTAAAATTAAGGAGATAAATATAAATAATAAGGGGGACCATCAAGGAACATGTATGAAGGACACATGGACAAAGCCAAAGAGGGTGGGTTTGAGGGTGGGAGGCTGGAATGTATGGGGTGGAGGGCATGGTGGGGTGAAAATGGAGATGATTGTACTTGAACAACAATAAATAAATAAATAAATAAATAAATAAATAAAGTGAGTAAGTAAATAAGTAAGATAAATAACAAAAAGTATATCATTGCAAAGTAGTCTATAAGCTTAAAATTGCAACTTTTAATATTTATTTAACAGGCAATTTTCCAATCATTTTAAAGAAAGAAAACATTATAGATATTTTTGTTTGTAACCACTGCAGCAAAAATATCTGTACTGTACTGTACCTATAGTACACTGTAGGTACTATAATTAATTCTGATATTATCATTACTTTGAATATGACCTCATTAAAACAGGAATAAATGATAGAACTACCACATGACAAATAAAAATAAAATAAAATGAAAATCCAATTTGGAAAATATATGAGACTTTCGAGTTGGATGAGACACTTCACTTGTATTTTGGAACAGTCTCAAGGGTTTGAGAACTCAAAAGTATTCATCAAAGAGCTATAAGCTTTTGGAAAACAACACATAAACATTTATAAGCAGGAATACAACTGTGGAATTTGTACACAGTTAGCATAAGTCATTTTCACATGAACCTTAATAAGGTGTTAAGCTCACATTCTGGAAGCTTTTCCAATTTTCAAAAAGCTCTATTTAAATATTTTTGGCTTCCCTTGCTTGATTTGGGTCTGCAGGAAGGCTATGCTCCAAGTGGATAACATAACAACATAAAGGAGCTCATTTGTGTATTGTGTAAACCAGGTGCATAATTAAGTCTGTGCCTTGGTTCAGCTGTTTTGATCTTTCTCCACTGTCTTGTATGGATTTTGCAAGACTGTGTGCCAACATCTGCCCATTAGTCCCTGAAATCTGTCCTGCCATTTAATGAATCTTCTCATTTTCAATGTTGTTTCTGTATTTGACCAAAACATTCTTGATACCTAAGTAAACATCATCTTATTCTGAACCACTACCCAGCCTCCACACACAAATCTATGGCATATATTATACACATAATGCAACAACAATGACAACAACAATAACAATGGCTGAGTGCTTCTTTAGGATTGAGTTCCAATAATCTCCTAATTTGGTGTTGGACAAAATTTTACAAAAAGAAAAGCTTCTTTGAAAGTACCTCATTGAAGGCTACCCAAAAGCTAACAGGCATTCACAAACTAAGACACTCTGTTTCTCAGGAATAATGGTTGTAGTTAATTATGTTGATTATGCTTAAAGGATAATTTAAACAGAGTTTGATGAGTACTCATTGACTTAGAAAAGACTTGCTCTTTGTCCTTGTGTTCAAAACGAGAAAGCAGTTGCAGTTTAATTAAAATGAATAAGTCATCCGCTGGAGGTAAGTAACAGAGGGCTCACATTAAAGTCAACTGAAGGTATAAAATATAAATCAAGAAAAAAGGTATTAAAGATTTTATCCCAATGATCATTGCATGCTACTAACACATCATATCTATATCTATATCATCTATATCTATATCTATCTTTTATACATCTAATATATATATCTTTTATTATTGACATATAACTGACATACAATATGTATCTTCAAGAGAATTTTCCATTACTGTACTGTATTTTGTTAGGAGCTGCATTTCAACTCAAAATAATAATGCTTTAATTTATCAAATGAGTGAAATATACACTATATTATGTGTCTCTCTTTCCATCAGTGTATTTGATGAGCATAATCAAAATACTTTAATGCCTTAAATTTATTTTGTTTAATTTTAAAGTATACTACCTAATGTTATACAGCCAGTAATGACCCCTCAATTAATGCTGACTGAACAAATAGGGCAATTGTTATGAAAGATGGGCATCCTTTGTACAGGGCCTAATCGTCACTATCATACACACACACAATATGATACAATTAAAAAGCAAAATAAAAGAGTACAAAAATGCTAAAGCACTTCTACAAGATGAACAACTAGAAAACCAGACTTGTTTTTGCTTTCCTGTAAGGGGAAGATGGAGGCAAAGAGTAACATGGAAAAAAGAAAAAGGAGAAATACCTATAGTAGCCAGGACTCAATTCATGAGTGCTTTATAAACAAAAGCCAAAAACATGAATTGTTCTTGGAAGCAAACATACAATCATAGCCAGTCTTGGAGCATGGGTATTACATTCAACATATGGCAGATTTGTTCAAGCATATGGTACACGAATTTTCCTCTTTCCCCCTCCATACTTTCCTCTGGAAGACAGTGCTTCTGAATATGAGACGTATATACTCAAACCAAACTAGGAAGTGCAGGGTTTAGATGTGGTTCTGGGTCCCCAGGAAAGATCAAGGACTATAGTATTTGGAGGCTAGATCATTACAGATTCAAGAAAACTGTATTATTTTGCCTTGAGTAAATACCATTCCTTATGTTTCTATTGGATTTTCAGGATCCACAGAATAGCTTCCCCTTAAGCCATCAGTTAGTCTGAGGTCCACAGAAGCACAAGGGCCCTGTGGATAGAACTCAGGGACTCCTGAGGTTGGCTGGAAAAAATATTTTCAGTCAGTTTAACTGAAATTCATCTTTTGCTTTTATCATGACTAATAAACCCCAGTAGAATTAGCAGTGACTATGATTTCGTAACCAACAGAAATCACAGATATTATTATATCACATTTTAGTTGTCACAGACCTCTTAAAATATTGTTATGGTTATACTGACTTCAAAATTACTATCAGACCTACCAACATATATTGTAATTAAAATTTTTTTAAAAATCTACATATCATTATATCACAAATTTGATACTTTGGTGAATGAATTTTAAGTGGTTATATTATAATCTTATGTATTTAATTATATAATTTTAAGAATAGTATTATGATATAGCATATATGCATCAGCATAGGCTCAAGGAGTTTCTGATTTTTAAAAGGTTAAGGATCTACTTTAAATACCTCAAAAAACTCTAGGGGTTCAAAAAAGGATTGAGAGCAACCATGTATGAAAACAGGCTAGATGTGGCACCTTCACGCAACATTTTGTTTAGTTTGAAATGCAAAATTCAACAATGATTTAAAGCAGTAATGCAGTTAATGATGTATCAGAGATCCAAACTTTAGCTAATGTGTCACCATCTATGGAAATTACATAATTTCCAGGCATATCAGAGAATTGGGAAGTGCTCACAAGCAGCAGTCTAATTGTGTAAGGGGATGAAGAAAGGGGTACACATATAGGTGATACTCTGAAAATTATAACAGCATTTATAATGTGTCAGTAGACATCCAATGGGCCTATTCATACTTACAAAAACACATACACATTCATGTCCAATAATTTTATCCCCCCATCCGTCTAAATGATAAAATCTGGTCACTTTCATAGGAATCATTTCTGGGTCAATCCCTAAAGCAATGTTTCATCTGCATCTAATTTTCACATATCCTTGACAGTTTAAATGATAACATTGACATTCTAATCTTAAATTTCTATACATAAATTTGACACTTGAATCTTAAAATTCTACACTTAAAATTGATGCTAATCTTCTGACCTGGTAGTTTAAGTTGTCATGAAAATTCCAATTGGCTTCAAGTGTCGGGTTTTTTTTTTTTTTTTCAAATTTATTTTAGTGCATAGGTCATCTGAGTATGTTTTATTACCAAAGGGTTTTGGAAAAGTGTTTTCTTAGCCAATTTGTTTGTTTCTGCCTCAGTGACCAGTGGCTAGGACAGCACTCAGAGGGAATAATAGTAGTACTCTGCATGGGCAATATTGTCCAGAAGGATTTTCTAAAGTTTCAGAACAAAGTCACAGAGAAATAGGCTAAACATAATTGTAATTGTTTCTTTGGAGAACAGAGCCCATGGTGAAAGCTTATTGGGGAGTCTTAAAAGCAGGAGTACAAGAAAAGTGAGACAGGGAGAGCAAAACTATGGGTACCCACAGCTAAATGCTAGTTCTAAAGAAGGTGAAGACTGACCAAGAAGAAAGCTGTGGTTCAGAGATTTCAACATGCAACAAGACCATATAAATGAAAACTGGAGTCAAGACTAAAGGCAGCCAGGATATGAGGATCAAGTTGTAGAAATGAGAGAACCTAGAACAATAAGTAAAACAGAGCCTCAACAAATTCTAAAACACAAAGCATAATAAATACACATATTCTTAAGTAAGTATATCCTATTTTAACTGATGAAAACAAAATACAGAGTGGAAATCTTTTTTTTTTCATTGTTGTTCAAGTACAGTTGTCTCCATTTTCACACTACTTTGGTGCCCTGCAACACACATCCCCACTTCCCACCCTTAAACCCACCCCTTTTGCTTTGTCCATGGGTCCTTTATACATGTTCCTTGATGGACCTTCCCTATCCTCCCCCATTATCCCTCTCCCCTTCCAGAAACATTGAATTAAAGAACAAACTGACAGTAACCAAAGTGGAAATCTTGAAGAAGGCAGATGAAAAGATATATTACCTTCAAATAAACAATAACATTGAGAGTTGATTTTTCTTTTTTATAATATTTTATTTATTTATTTTAGAGAGGGGAAGGGAGGGAGAGAGAGAGAGAGAAACATCAACGTATGGTTGCCTCTCACGTGGCCCCCACTGGGGACCTGGCCCACAACCCAGGCATGTGCCTTGACTGGGAATCGAACTTGTGATGCTTTGGTTCGCAGCCCACGCTCAATCCACTGAGCTATGGCAGCCAGGGCGAGAGTTGATTTTTCAATAGAACATACTAAATCCATGAAGCAATGGAATGCCACTTTAAAAATAGAAATAACTGCTAATATAGAATTCTATACCCACTTAAAAATTCTTTCAAAATGAAGGTACAATTTACATTGTTTTAGATTAATAAATGAGAGAGCTCATAACCAGCAAAGGGACTACTTCTGGACAAAGGAAAATCATACCAGGTAGAAGCATGGAAATGCAGTAGCAAAATGAGGAAACTGAACAAGATTAACAGATATTTTTATATAAATTAATGTCGAATATTACAAACAATGATCATTATGTCTTACGGTGTTAAATATGAGTATAATGAAAAGATATGACAATAGTACAAAAGATGAAAGGACAGTAAATATTGTATAATGTTCAAATCTTTCAGTATTGTCTGGAAAGTTAAAAATATGAAATTATAGCTGTCTATAACAAACTATCAAAAGTATAGTAGTGATAAAGAGATAACTAATAAGCTTTAACAAAGAGCAACTGAATAAAAATTTTCTTTATTGAAAACATGGGCAAAAAGGACAAGAAATGGACTAAATAATATCACTAATGAAAAATCATAAGAACAATTTTTAAGTCAAAATCATTCTATCTAACTATAGAATCTAACTATATCTGGAGAATAAGACAAGCCACAGACTGGGAGAAAATATTTGCAAAAGACACATTTGATAAAGAACTGTTATGCAAAGTATACAAAGAATTCGTAAAACTCAGCAATAAGAAACACACAACATGTTTGATAAATTGGCCAAAGACCTTAACAGATACCTTACCATAAAACCTATGAAAAGAAGATAGAAAATTGTACTGCAACAACAATTAAAATAAAAATTATTTTAAAAAACCTATGAAAAGATACTCCACACCATATGTCATCAGGGAAATGTAAACTAAAACAACAGTGAGATACTATTACACACCTTTAGCATGGTCGATATGTGGAACACTGACAACACCAAGTGTTAGGGTTGGGGAAGAAATGGGGAGCAATAGGAACACTCATTCATTGCCAGGGGCTTGCAAAATGGTATAGCCTCTTTGGAAGACACTTTGGAATTTTCTTACAAAACTCCACTGTTGCCATATGATCCAACAATTATACTCTTTGGTATTTGCCCAAAAGAGTTGAAAACTTATATCCACACAACAACCTGCACAGGAATGTTTACAGCTGCTTTCCTCATAATTGTCAAAACTTAGAAGATGTCTTTCAGCAGGTGAATGAATAAACTTTGGCACATGAAAACAATGGAATATTATTCAGTGCTAAAAAGAAAAGAGCTATTAAACTTAGAGAAGACATAGAAGAACATTAAATGTATATTACTAAGTGAAACAAGTCAATCTGAAAAGGATACATACTTGATGGTTCCAACTATATGATACTTAGAATTAGGCAAAACTATAGGGAGAGTAAAAAAATGAGTGGTTGTTAGTGATTGGGGGAATAAGGGGGGAAAGGCAGATCACAGAGGAAATTTAAGACAGTGAACTTTGTGTGATACCATAAAGATGGATACATGTAAGTATACATTTGCTCAAACCCCTAGAATGTACAATACCGATAATGAATTGTAATGTAAACTACAGACTTGAGGCAACTATTCTGTGTCAATGTAGGCTCAGCCTTAGTTAAAATTGTGCCATTATGGCAAGGGATGTTGCTAATGTGGAAGGCCATGCATATGTTGGGGCAGGGATTGTAAGAAAATCTTTGTACCTTTGTAACAATTTTGCTGTGAACCTAAAACTTACCTAAAAAATAAATGCTTAAATTTTTTAAAAAATGCCATTACATAAAACTTGAAAATAAAATGGTACAAGAAGATTGACTACTTAAATACCATCTTAAAGAAAGTTAATGTAACAATTTCAGGTTGAACAAACTAGACATAAAGGCTAGACTCACCATTAGACACAAGTGGAACTTTTCATAATGAGTGTTAATTTCTCGGGAGATATTATTTTGAGTTTATATGAATCTAAGAACATAATTTCAAATTAGGTTAAACAAAAAACTGACAAAAAGAAATAAACCAACAAACAAACAATGAGCAATTTCAATATACCTTTTGCAGTAACTGATAGAAAGAGTAGACAAAAATTAGTAAGAATGTAGAACAAGATTAATAGTTTTGACTTAGTGGACATATATAAACTATTGTAACCAACAAGATCTAGAACATATGTTGTTTGAAGGACTCTTGGAACACATACCCAAACTGACCATATTCTGGGTCATAAGACAAATTTCAAAAATTTTGAAAGGATTGACATAGTTTGAGTATTCTCTCTGAACACAGTGGAATAAAACCAAGAACAAAAGCAAGGACAACCCCAAATGTTTATAAATTAGACAATATACTCTTACATAATCTGTAGGTACAAGAAGAATCATATTCATACTTAGAGAAATTGTAATTGAATTACAATAAAAGCATGACATAGAAAATCATAAGGAATACAGCTTAAAGCTGTGCTCAAAGAGTAGCTTCTAGCCTTAAATTCACATATTTGAAATGAACAAAATTTATTGGGGTAGAAATTCATTGCTTTAATGTTTCATCCACAAATGAGCCCAAACAAACCACAATCTAAGACTACAGAGTTAAGAAAACAGATACAATGCATAAGAGATTAGTAAAGTGAAAACCAACTTATAAGAGAATAAAAAAGTAGACATTTGTTTGTTTGTTTTTTAGAAATGCTTAGAAATTTGTAAACTCTCGAAACTACTAAAATAACAAAAGAGAAAAGGCACAGATAGTCATTACCAGGAATCACTGGCACGTTACTACATACCCTAGAGAGACATTAAAAAGTAAGATAATATTGTTATGAAATTTGAAATTTTAGATGAAATGAAATGTATAAATTCACTGAAAAATACAACTTACCCAACTTGACACAGAAAAAACAACATTCTGAAATGTATAAGAGTTTCATACACACGTATAACCATCTATTTCTATTAAAAATGATTCCGTAATTTAAAATATGAACTCTAAGTAAGTTTTAGGAAGAGATAGTCTTATCACTGTATTCTTCTAAATATTTAAATAATCAACAAACAAATCATACACAAATGTTTTCAAAGGAGAGAAAGGAAGAGGGAAGGGAGGGAGAGAATGAAGCTCTAATTTGTTTTATGAGGCCAGAATAGTTATTATTCCAAATTCTGACCAAAACATTGCAAGAAATAAATTTATAGGCCAACCTGAACATGAACATAGAAACAAAACTTCCAAACAAAACACTGGCAAGTTAAATCCAGAGACTTTTTAAAAGAATTACACCTCACAAACAAGTTGATTGTATTTCAAAAATGCAAGACTGTCTTAGCATTAGAAGACCAGTCAATATAATTCACCACTTTAACAGTAAATCATATAGCATATAGCATAAAAATCATATGATCTTTCAGGTACAGAAATGAAATTCTATAAATATTCAATGCCTGATAATAAGACCTCTTAGCATACCAAGAATACAAGGGAACATGTTTTATCTATAAATGGTATCTAATATATTAACAACATTGGTAATCCCGTGCTTGCTTAATATTACAGTCAAGAACATGGAAGGGCTGTTAAATTATTAAAACTGATAACTCATGCTCTGGATGGAGGACTAGGCAGGGAATTGGGCCAATCACCCTGGACCACCTTGAGCAGAAAAAAAAAAAACACACAGGAGAAACCAGACACCTGAGTCTGTACTATGGATAGGAGTTTGCATTTGCACTAGTCACTGAGGGTAGGAAATCACAATCAAGGAGTTAATATGATAATTAGTCTAACATTGTTGACATGTACTGAGGTAATTAACAAATGCTGCTTTGGAATGCCTCCACAGTCAAAGGCAAGGAGAAATTTCGAAGAAAAATAAAAATTCAAGTGCAGAGCAAAATTTATAAAGCATTCAAGGAAAGAAGGCCATTGTAAAAGTTGGAAGACTGAATTAATACTCTGAGGAAGTAGAGATAATAGATCAAGTGAATGGCACTTCAAGATAAGTGTGTTTAAATTCAGAGAACCTAATTATGCTCATATATTGATAAGTGACTGGAAATATAGATTATGGTACATTTGCACAATGAGACCATACTGTGTTTAAATGATACAGTTCTATATTTTGTGAAATGGAAACATTCTTTAAGATAAGTTTTGGGATAAAAAGAAAGGTGCAGAGGAGTGTTTCTGGTATGTTATTTTTTCTGAGAAAGAAATCTGAATATAACATATATATCAATTAAATTATATCTTTGGAAGAAAACGTAAGACACTGTGAACAGTGTTTGCCTGTATAGAAAGGAACTGAGTAGCCGAATAAGAAGTGTGGGAGGGAAATCATTTGTACAACTAGTGTATCTTTAGAATTTCACTTTTAAAAATGTATTATCAAGTAAGAAGTCATTATAAATTAAATTATAAAATATTGAAAGGTTGACTATAACCAAGAAATGGCAGAGAAATGTGATAAAATAATAGATTTTAATTTGTGTGTGCCTATGTGCTTAAATGGGTTTCCAAGTCATCCTTTAATAGTCAGGGGTGGTGTTTAGAGCTATGACTACTTAGATCTCCTGGGAACTCTTGAAACAAGGTTAAGCACTTTCCCATACAAAACCTTAGTTAACCCTGGAATAGTGCATTGTGGAATGTAGCAATATTTAAATCTCACTCTCCAATTCCTCTCTTCACTAAAAAGGTAGCTGATACAGTATGCGTTTTCCCATCAATTCTTCTATGTTCCCAGGGGCCTCAGCACCCTAAAAAATTAGTACAAACAATCTGAGTCATTGGAAGAAAAATTTCCAAACTCCTGAACTTTACGGTAAGATGGCATACTGAAAAATGGAGGGGTTTCACTTAGCATTTCTCTATGTTCCATATACATGTGCCAGCTCTCTTTTTCTTTTCTTCTCTTAGCTGAAGCTGGTCTGTTGTTTCCCTAGCTGCCAATTCCTTTTCCTATTCCTTCAATCACTGAAAGTCTAAGGATAATTGTGAAATAGCTATAAATAGAAAAACTGTAAATGGACCATTCTAAGGACTGAGTTTGGATGATGATGAGTTTTGGTAGATAGAAGGAAGCAAGTTCTGATATTAGACATGCTGCCCATGAATTACGTTACACCTTAGTTTTCAATTTTGAAACTACTTCTTGAGGCAATGAATCCAAAATTTCAAGACATCAAACAAGAGAACTGTTGTACATTGTTGATGGGAATGTAAAGTGGTACAGCCATTATGGAAAACAGTATGGAGCCTCCTCAAAAAGTTAAAAATAAAACTACTACTATATAATTCAGCCATCTTACATCTGGGTATATCCAAAGGAAATTAATGTAGATCTCAAAGGGTTGTCTCCACTCTCAGGTTTGCTGCAGTATTATTTACAAAGTTGGAACCAACCTAAGTGTCCGTCAATGGATGAATGGATAGAGAAAATGTAGTATATACATGAAATGAAATATTATTCAGAATTTTTTTAAAAGAAGAAAATCCTACCATTTGTGGCAGCATGGACGGACTTGGAAGAGATTATCTTAAGTGAAATAAGACAGTCACAGATTATATTTGATCATCAGGAAATTCAAAGTCAATGTGAAGGGTAGTGTGTCACTGCATTATAAACCAGAATTTCCTTGAATAGATTTTTTGGGTAGGATTATACCTCAAGACTACAATTGAAGTGTCAGCAGGGAGGCTGACTCCTGCAAGAATAGAGTTCGTGCCCTGGCTGGCGTAGCTCAGTGGATTGAGCACGGGCTGCGAACCAAAGCATCGCAGGTTCGATTCCCAGTCAGGGCACATGCCTGGGTTGCAGGCCAGGGACCCCAGCAACCGCACATTGATGTTTCTCTCTCTCTCTCTTTCTCCCTCCCTTCCCTCTCTAAAAAATAAATAAATAAAATCTTAAAAAAAAAAGAATAGAGTTTGTGCAGCAAGTCCCCACATTGTCATTGCAATCTGTGCTAGTCAATGTCAGCTCCACTGCACCATTGCAGGCACTGAAGCAAAAAGTTGTGACCTAAAATTATCCCTAAACATAATTATTATTATGGCAGAAAAAAGTTTAGGTTGTTACCTAATCTCAAACATGTCTTAGAAAGGCTTTTTGAGGTAAGGATGTTTCAATTCTTGTTACTTTAATGCACAAAAAATTATCTAAATTTTACTCAGTGTTTGCTCAGTGACACTTTTCTGAATAGTCTATATGTGTATTATTTTATTAACTTTTAATAATAATCCACAGGAATTACTATCATTACCACCATTTTATAGGTGACAAAACTGATCGGAGAAGTTAAGTAACTTGCCCAAATTACACAATTAATAGTAAACTAGGAATTGAGTAACAGATGACACAATCCACTAACTGTGTTTCTTTCTACAATAGCACACCATTTTGCCAGACGAATACTTTTTCACAACTGTATGTTGACCATTTCATTTAATTAGGTGAATTTCATTTGTCAGTGAGATAGAAATCATAATAGCAGGATCAAGAAACACTACTCAAAATACTAAAGATACTTTATATAATATATCCTAATATTTAACTGTCTACATTGGTCTGAGCTTTATTTTTTGTATGTATCAATATATATTTGTTGATTTTCTATCTTCTTCACAAATATGTTAGCCCTTGGAATAGAAAGGATTGTCTGTTCTCCAAAGTATCTCCATCACTTAGAACAGGGACTAGCGATGTGAAATAGGCATCCGATGAATGAATGACTTAGTGAATGATTAAACTTTTTTCCTATCATTTCTTTAATTTATAATTTAATTTACACTATCTATAGCATTTAATACATTTTCTCCCTATTTCTTACAGACATTAGTATTCAATGAAAGTGATTTAAGTTTCATAAGCATTTGCCAAATCATAACAAAATGTTCAAAAAGGGCACATGTTTCTTGAAATTGTGTACTCTCCCCTTCATGTGTTCCTTCCTGCCCTATTTGCCCTTCCTTGAGCTCCACTCCGAAGTTTTCAGAGCAAAGATCTGGAAATTAATAAATGAATAAGAGGTAAGGGAGCCCAAATGATACCCGAACACTCGCCACAGTACTTGTTCTTAGGAAATCCTGAGAAAGATGCAGGCAAATAACAGAGTAGAAGCCTGTAGCAGGAGGTGGAGAAGTTTTTAGTGGGAGTCACCTTTAGGCTGTCCCAGAAGCTATAAAAAGACTGTGAAGAGACCATTAGAGGTACTAAGTAAAAATTGATTTCTCATCTATGGCTATATATATCAGTCAGCTCAATTGGACAGACATTGGTATTGCAGCAGAAAAAGGCTACGTCTATCTGATACTCAACAACTACAGTATGAAAATGGGGATTCTTGCCTGTGACTTCTGAGGTTTTCTAGCAGGCGTATTTCTCTTATTTTTTTTTTTCTGTTGTCAAACAGCTTTGAGGCTGAGAGAAAAGTGAATGGCTCTCCCAGGCATTCAGCTGAAAGGCACAAAGGCATTTCTTCCAGGTTGCCAGCCCCTGGTAACAAAGGTGTTAAGAATTAATTTCTGGTGCCTGTAACGCCTACATTCTGCTGGGGGTGGGGGTGGGGCACACTGTTAAGTGTCAGTAATTAGAGAAGCCATTTCTGCAGTCCATGATGCCATCTGGAGTTTCTTTGACCTTTCTCTTCAAATTAAGAGTCAGCAGAAGCACTTGAAAAAAACATATTTTCACCATACATTGTTGACCACACACCTGTATTATTAGGCTGTTAAAAAAATCATAAGGAGTGTAAAATGCCCTCCTACCTTGCCTAGCAGGAACAGAATTATAAACAGAAATCCCTGATGGGTTTCAAGGTGACATGCCGTTTTCCAATCATCTCTTTCATGGTGTACTGTTTGCACTTAGGTAGTCACCAAAGCCATGTAATTAAAGCATTAAAGTGTCATTTCATTACTTCACCTTTTATGATCCAATTTGTCTTGCACTTTTTTTAAACCAGTACTTTAAAGCTCAAATCTTTTGCAACTCTAAGATAGAACAGATGGCACAGCCATATTAGCAGTGACACTATATATACACACCAAGTGAACTGGTGTTATTATCTGGTTAAGTGGCTGTCAGCATTTCCATTACAAACCCCGGCTTTCAAGGGTCTATAATTCATATACTTTAAATAACATCTGGCTAAAACTTGGTGTATAGAAATGATGACTGTTGAGTAAAAATTAGTATAATTTTGTGAATGCGTGAATACTTCTGGAAGACTCAGCTTGATCAATCTGGTCTGTTCTTTTGGCAATGACTGCCAGTTACCAGTATATTTTTTGGATTCTTAGCACATGTCATTCATTCATTCATTCACTCATTCATATATATATATATATATTTTTTTCACACTTATCACATGCCAAGTCATGTTCTAAGTGGTAGAAATACCCTGAAGAACAAGCAGACAGATTTCCTTCTACTCATAGGGCTTATATATTTGTGAAGAAAATTTAAGCCAGTATGTACAGTTAAGGATTATTTTTCATATAGTATTCTGAGTATATTCAATGTTTATCTTGATCCTTCTAATATGTTTTCATTCCACTGTTAAAACAGTAAAAATATTTCCTTGAATATTTATATTGTGTAAATCATAGTTAAGAAAAACAAATGCAAAGCATACCCCAAAATAATTTTATCTGCCATAGAACAGAATTTTTCTCATCAGATAGCACAGATTTTAAATGGGCAAAAAGATGAAAAAACATGGAAACTGGACTTTCAAAATAAATTGTATAAGTTTTAAGATAAATTCAATTTTATTGCTAGAGGAGGAAGGGGTACTCAGGTTTCATAGGGCTGGAAGCTTATACAATTTGAGAAGTCCTCTTAACAAAAATGTATCTCTGGTAAAAGATACAAACTTAAGTATAAAAGTTAATATTAGAATAAGAAAGAAAATAAAACGTTACAGATTTATAAAAGCTTCCACATATCACAACATCAAAACACCCAGGTTCCAGAGAGAAGCCCATCTAAGTGACAGTGTCTGAATTTCAGCTTTATGACCTTCACTGTAGTTTGTCTCTGAAGAGGAATCACCAGAGCCAATATGGTGAGTTAACACCAGTCTTAAAACCAAGGAACCTCTGAAGAGTTGGATGCGAATTTGAAAGAAAATAGAAGACATACTGATACTGGCTGAATTGTAATAAATGGGAAGCAAACATTTAAGTCACCTAAAAAAAAAAACTAGAAGGAAATTATACTTGTAAACTTCTGTCTGGTACCTAAGATTTTTTACCCCTTCTAAAACCATGTATCATTGTCTGAAAACTTCTATTTTCAAGGCTAGAGTCTTGCTTTCTCTGTACTTAATAAATTAATTGCATGCAGCAAAAATTATCAGTTTCAGGAGTAGTGGCTATTTGGTGCACTTTAGGCCATGTTTCATCTTGGTGAAAATAAGCATCATAACAAGGTAAAAGTCGTGGGCATATGAGTGCTGAGTGTTCATAGGTGGCCCAAGAGTGAGTAAAGTTAAGTTTCAGGATGTAGAGGAAAAAAGGGCTGGTTGGGAGACAGGTAGTTTTGAGTCAAATCCATATTTTACATTTATTAGATTAAAGTCCTGAGGTAAATTAATCTCTCTCTCTAAATCTCAGTTGTTTTGTGTACAAAATTTCAATAATAGTATCTCCACCGTAAGGATGCTTTTCAGGTTTAAATGGCATTCCTACATCTAGAGAACAGTGCACAGCGTAGTCAGCAAATACTAGCTTGACCTCCATCTGCACTTGTATTTAGTGGTAAACTTTGAACATGTGTAGTAAAGCAAATAGATTGTATATAACCCAGTCTTCTTTCTGGTAACCCACACTCCTTTCTGTTTGCAATCTACTTCTTGGTAATGTCCAGTCACCATAAGGTGGTGTTTGTCATGACACCATCTCTCAGTATGGAATGATAATGTCTTCTAATATAAGAGTTCCCAGGGACATGTTCTATTCTCTGCTTCTTAAAAAAAGGGAACAGACATCTCTGTCTATTACAGAATTATTTGTTTATCATGCATAATATCCTGTAGGTATAATGATCACAGTTCCTTTATTCAAAGATATCCCATTAGCCAGCCAATTATGTTGGTGATTGGTTAGTCTCCTTTACAGTCCAAATGCTCCCTGCTCTCCAATTCATATGAACCTTTAAGAATGCCATATGTTCAAATTGCTTCACTTGGTATTTAGTCCCTTTCCTACTATTATCCCCATCTGTGTAACTGCATGCTTTGGGGAATAGATACTTGAGTTTTTGTTGGTTTTAAATCCAAGTTATTGCCCAATTTATTCAAATACGCTTTTTTAAATTACTTTCTTCAGGTATTTGTTTCATGTTTACTTGACTACAATTTTTGGTTGAAACAGTCACTTTTGAGAGAAAGTGGAAAACTTCCAAGTTGCCCATCTTATTCCTAGTTTGCAGTTCTAAGGATATGACTGTTTATGTTTCAATATGGTTGATGAAACATATGCTGTCTTTGTTCTTGCATCATTGAAGAATAGTTTTCAGGCTCTACATTTCCTACAATTATCTTATTTTTCTTTTACTTATGCCATTTAGCTTAGGTATAATAATAAAAATTAACTAATTATAATTAAATACATGTCATTAATAAAGACATCATTTAAAGTCAAATAATGGCTCTGTATGTGGCTGGTGGTGGTGTGTTAGCAAAATGATACAATCCTTATTGTTATCACTGAAAGGTGACAAGAAACCTTGAGAATATTTAATTGACTTGATATTTTCATTAATATCAACATTCTTCCAGTATTAAGACTGATTTTGACTGTCTCTTCAGACTGAAACATCCACATCATGTTTATATACCTCTGAAATACTGGCTGGTGTGCATAGTAAATAAAGAATTATCTATATGGTCACATTACTTTAGACCAAAATAATATTTTTGGTAAAGGGTTTTCTGAAGAGGTCTGCCAGGAGAACATTTTATCATTGTTCTGCAATGGAGGCAGTTTAATAGAACACTCTTTTCCCCTGTCCCTACTGCATGAAAGGATTAAATGATTTCATGAATGATACTGGATTATCCTTCCACAGTATAGAGCAAGTGATGAGAAAATATGGAAGCATATTATAAAGCTATTGGGCCAAACTTCTTCCTATTTAGAGGCAAAGGTCTTGCTATGTATTTAAGAACACACAATTTCTAAGAGCAGAATATGGAGGACTTAAGAAAGGCATTCTAAAACTGGAACACAAGCTTTAACCTCTCAGGGAATGCCAAATAAGCACAAAGCTCAAGTTAAGCATGATGCATCTTTTGTGGATGCTTATTCTACTTGAAATCTTGAGGGGGAAACATCAAGCAATTTAATTGTAAAGAACTTCTTTTAAATTAACACATAGAGATATATTATTGTATACAGATATAAAGTCTTTTTGTTTAGGCATTAGACTTCGAAAACTTCCTAAGCCAGTGGTGAGCCCCATTGCTACAAGGGAAACATGGCCATTTTCTGTGGTCACTAGTGTTACCTTCACAGAAATGTTTTATAAAGTGTAGCGTATTTAGCAGGGGTTTCTGTAAAACCATAAACACATAAAATGTTCATCCACATTTACAGACACAAACACAATTAAGAGGAGAAGTTGGAAAAACAACCACAGACACTATATACTGCCTCTCTGTATCTTATTGCCATAGAAGTGTGCAAATAAAGGGCAGAGAGTCATGACACACATATCAAGAAAGACTGGCATCAATTCTTGCATATCTAATTTTTAGGCCTCCTTTTTTTATGCCTGCTCCTCAAACTGCAATGGGCCTAAATCATCACTTTACTTATTATGATAATGAAAGAGTGAGTACGTAGTACAGAATTGAGGAATTCTGAAATGATATTGTGCATAAGTATTCATAGGCATTTGGACTAGGTTAGTAGGAAAAATATATAATTCAGGTTGCTAGCACTTTTTAAATAAAATATTTAATCGTTCTGGTAATGTAAAATTACTTTGAGGAACACAATGTATTATTACTACATAACAACCTTCATTCATTCAGGCCTCAGTCACTGGGAATTTATGATAATTTGAATTATACTGTAATGAACTGAGCTGAGTTTTTATGCTACTTACCAAGATAGTAAAATTACCATGTAATATTTCATAATGGCTGACTCCTATGAGGAAGAAACGTCATTGATATTTTACTGCCATCATGTCAAATAAGAGCACATGCTAATGACATGATTAAGTTTGTCTAATAAAATTATTATTTGGCAATGATTTCACATTTTTCATATTACAGGTGTAAGGTAGAGATGTAATATTGCATTTCTAAAGGTCATTTAAATTCTTCTTTAATTCACAATTCATTTTCTGATTGGTCTCAGATATATAAATAAATAACATTTACAAAAAATACTCTGACACCTGAAGCCATTCATAAGAAATTTACAGTGTTCTGGTCAGGTGGCTTGGTTGGATGGAGCATCATCCCATACACCAAAAGGCTGTGGGTTTTACTCCTGGTCACGGTACATAGCTAGGTTTCAGGTTCTATCCTTGTACAGGAGGCAACTGATTGATCTCTCTTCAAATCAATAAACATATCCTTGGGTGAGGATTAAAAAAAGAAGAAATTTGCAGTAATGATTATCTAGCATTATTATATTTATAGCCTCTTAGATTGAACATGTATGTACATGACATTGTAGCTTGCCCATTGTCTATATACTGTCATACATTTACATGTAATTTTGACTAATAAAAGAAAACTAGACAGAAACATGTAAAAAGTGATATGTTTCATAGATATTACTTTTTATTTAGACTTCTGCTGCTATGGACTGACTACATACAGAACGGGGCAATTGTGAGTACATGAAACATACAGTCTATTATTGTATTATTATCTATTGATTATTGCATTGTTTTCCATACAAAGAACTGTAAACCTACTTTGGGCACACCCTGTATATGAAATATCTCTTAAAAACTTTTGCCATCAGCCCACTCACATTATTCTCATTCTTATCCTCTCCACTTCCTTTTCTTCTTCTTTCTCCTTCTCTTCTTCTTCCTCCCTCCCTCCACTTTGAAAGGGGAACAACTTTAAAGATATATAGCTAAAAATAAACCAATGAATAGAATAAAATGACAAACACTTAAGGTGCTTACAAAAAAAACCCCCTGTTTTGCCTTTTCTGGGTTAGCAGATCAACATAGACTTAGTTCCAACTCTCCTATAGGGGGAGCTGCTGCACTACTGAATGCTGAAGGTCCAGCCTTCAGTCACTGTCTACAATTTTAAGCCTACTTTACATAAATAGGAAAGAAATACCAAGGACTTATTAACATGTAATTGGGGAACAATTTTTTTCTTTCTTCACAATGTCACAGATGTCAACTGAATGTGTCTAAGGAAGCTGATACAATCTGTTGGCAAAACACAGTATTTTTTGTTTTGTTCTGTTTTTGGAAGAACATAGACCAGGTGTCAAGGCAATGCATTAAATGTGGCCTGCATAGTACACAAAAATATAACTTACAATTTCAGAGGTGTGAGGGGCAAAGGAATGGCACCCCCCATTCTTGTATATCAATTACAATGGGAAATACCACAATATAATACAAACTTTAATAAATTTATGACAAAACTGAATGGCTGATACTTGGAAATGCAGTTTTGTAACGAATGATGGAACCATCATGGAGGGGAGAGAGGAATTAATTAAAATGAGATTTGTCAACTCTTTTTTATATGCTGAGAAGCAGCAAGCTGTAACTCACTAAATTTAATTAAATTCTGATGGAAACCTCAGTATCTTTATTTATTTCCTAACTCTTAACTAAGGATTATGAATAGTAATTATTTTCATGTATTGTTTTCAAGAGAATCTAACAATCTAAGTTAAATTATAAATCAGTTGTTGGCAAAAAATACTTTTAAATATTAGATGACTATAATAATGTTATTGGTAAACTAAAGTAAAATGAAGATTGAGATAGAGTTCCTGGAGTTATAAAAAGTATTAGTCAATAAAAATATTTAAAATCCAGCAGAGTTATGCTTAAGCAATAAAATTATATCTTTTGTAAAACTGAGCATCCAAATAAAATATTTGATAACTTTCAATGGTAAAATTTGTGGAAAACGCTTTGTTACATGCCTTTCTAATTTACCCAAAGAATTGTAAATTTCTTTGAACTCAAGTAGTCATTTTATCATCATGTTTTTCAATAATAGAGCTGGTTATATTACAAAAGTTTAAATATCTATAATGCTTTACACCTGGTTTATTTATACAGATTCTGCACATACCCTTGACAATATTTCTCTGAAGCTTTATTTTCTCTTTTATAGTCACTAAATTAAATGACTAAATCAAGCTCATAAATTACATAAGTTATTGGTTAAGTATAGTTACTATAGCTCTTTTCACATGCTAAAATCTTGATCATAACCTTTACAATATATACATTGACAGAGTGAGAGGGCTAACAGGTTTTTTACTAACTTCAACCAATTTTTAATGAATTATTCTGAAATTTACTAAATTGGTGATAAGGATTGATAAATTTGCAAGTTTTTAGCAGTGGCACAGCATGATTCATATTCAGGATCTGAAAGAATATAATATGAACATAAAGAAAACTGCATTTGTGTCAAAAATGTTTTCATAGAAATGGATATATATTTTTTAATATCCTTCACAGGCTCAGAATTTTACTGATATCAGAAAACTTCACTGATATTATTCTTCTGCAATTCAGATGTATCAAAAGAACTAGTGAAAGTTTTTAAGATAAATGGTTATTTTCATCTATCAGGCTGTTTTATACTACCTTTCATCTTGGGAATTTCAAAGTCTTTGTCACGTGGACTGACTTACTAAATAAGTCATGTGTGCATTCAACCTGATTTGAAATGAAAGAAAAAAGTAAAATTTGGGATTAATTAGTCAATATCAAAAGTAATATTATTAACTTAACAGTCACTGAGCATTATGCCTGCTTGGCACTATAATAGTCCCTGGAAGTAAATAGTCCAGTGAGATACTGTGCTTATCCTCTAGTGGATAGGTCTAAATACATATGACCTAAGGATGTGGCTAGGAAGAGAAAGATCTGGAAAGGGAGAAGAGAGATGTAAAGCTCAGAAGTCCCAGTAGAGAGACTAGGAAAAAGAAAAATGGAGTTCAGAGAGAACTTCCTAAAGACAGTGAATATTGAAATATACTGTATAAGTATAAATATAAATTAATCCCCCATTATCCCAATGAGACACACACACACATATGCATTCATTCATGTATAAATGTTTTGATCATTTTAAATATCAAACCTCAGGGAGCTCTAGATGGAAGGGTCAAATACCTATTTGTAAGCTCTGATTTTATTAAATCCATTACATATATTTAAATTTCATATGTAAATAATATTTTAAATATGTCTTTATTCCAATCACACTTAATGAAATAATTTTATTAAAAGGTTGTAAAGCCAACTCCAACATCAGTGTCTTCCCATTACCTTGATCCCTTCCCTGTGCCCTCTAACAGAGTGTTCTAGGGCACATACACTCACTACTTCAGTCTAAGTTATCTGAAAAACAGCCCATTTTTTAAAATCTGTATTTGGTATTTTTAAGTATATTTCGTATTTTAAAAATTATCTCATTGGTGTACATTTGTGATCACCAGAAAATAACTCCTTTTGATAATTATGTTATATGTACTATTGAAAAGACTTGTTTTCAGTGACATTTGACAATATAAACATGGATATATAACTGTTTTCTATTTTTGTGGGGGGGGTGCGGGGGTGCTGCTAAATCAGCATTTTCCAGAGTTAAGGAATACTTCAAAATATTCACAGTGTGAATGTTTTGGGTAACAACTGAAGCTTTTTGAAAACTTCATTTTCTGATATGCAGTGTGGATTTACAGGAAAAATATCATAGGTGATATTCTTTTTTTTTTTAAGCTATAGAACCTTTTTAGTTTGGTTTGGTTATGGAATATTCTGTAAGAGTGAGGCTGTGTGGCACATGTTGCATAAAAAAAAGAGCTGCACTACAAATAAGGGGCTGCACACACTGTAAAGTGTGCAGCGACTGGACAGAAAACTAGAAAGTTCCCTGAGGCTCTGGTATACCAGGTTAACAATGGGGAAATGTGGAGTTGGCATTTAGGTATAGGGGACAGAGAGAGTGGAAGAGGTAAGGACATATAAAAGAAATCACTGCAACATGGTCATATTCAAGCGATATTGAAGAGTTACATTAAATGAGATTAGGTTGACTAATCCAGTGGAAACATATGTCTGAATCTATCAAGTTTGAATGCAATCAACATTTTATGACAAAATGATTTATATAATTTGACATGAGCTAGCCAAATGTCTTACTTTCAAATATTCACACAATGCAATTGCCATTCTGGAATCACAGAGGAAGCCATTAGCTATGCAGTGGTATTCTATGATTTTAAAATAAGTACATTACATTTTAATATAGGTTGCTGGCTTTTAAAAAACTCTTTTTCCTTGAATCTTGGAAGGACTAACATGAACTTCAAAGGAGTTCTCACATCTAAATTTGCTTAGGAAGATGAGGTAAATGTTCTGCCTATGACTACAGAGTTGCAGCATGAAGTATTTAAGTGCTTCAGTGGGGAAGTGGGAGTGGCTTTTCATCTGCTCAAGTTCCAAGAATGTGTTAACTACTAGTAGTACTTTTCCCAGTGTCTTTGACCCCCTGTTTTCTTCTCACATTTTCTTAATGTCTTCTCTTGTTCATTTTTCAAATTCAATGTCCAGGTGACTACAAAGGAGACGTCATACTAAAGAAAGATTATTTATATGTTTCTAATCTAAATATCACAGAATTCAGACATTTCTTCATTAGATTACCTACATTACACACTCTAATTTTGTGCCACTTATTCCATTTTGTTTATAGTCACATCACTCTTGAAATTACTCTTACAAAGGTCAAGCTGACAAAATGCAATGGACACTTCTATGGACTCAATATAAAAGTAGTGCAGTAGTCCCCCTTTATCCCTGGTTTTCCTTTCTGTGGTTTCAATTATCCGTGGTCAACCACAGTATGAAATTGCTAAATGAAAACTCCAGAAATAAATAATTTACAGTTTTAAACTGTGTGCTTTTCTGAGTACTGTGAAGAAATCTCATACTGTCCCACTTTGTCCAGCCTGGAATGTCAACCATCCCTGTATCTCCATGCTGTGTACCCCACCTTTCTATTTGTCACTTAGTAGCTGTCTAGGTGACCTGATCGACTGTCATGGTATCACAGTGCTTGTGTTCAAGCCATCCTTATTTTACTTACTCACAGCCCCAAAGAGCCAAGAGTAGTGATGCTGGCAATTTGATGCCAACAAGAAAATGTAAAGTGTTTCCTCTAAGTGAAAAAGGCATGTATGTATAAGGGAGAACAGTATATTTAGGGTTTGGTATTATGCCACAAGGAGTCTTAGGATGTATCCTTGGTAGATAAGGGGGGGGGCACTAATTACAGTATTAAGTTGATCACATTTGCTGTCTTCTACGACATTGCCCCATAGGGTTTTTCCTTGAAGCTATCTGGCTACTCCATCTCAATTTCTTTGGCTGGTTCCACTGTCTGTCAACAATCCTGAAACCTTTATAAGTCCTAGTAGCTTTGCCTTGCAAGATTCACTGTTATGAATCTCCTTTGATTTACTTCTCTCTTTGATGGGTCCTTAACACTTCTGAGCATCAACTGATCTCTGAGTACTGACTGACCGTCATCTTGCCTACTGAAATATTCCTGATCTGATGTTCAGTACAGTTAAATACCCAGTGCCTGCATTTACAATTTTAAGGTAAAATTCTCATTATGTGTTGGCATCCATTTTGCCATGGTTTACATATACAGAATGGCATAATTTTTTTTTCACATAGTATCAGAAATATTTGGGATACAATCTGAGTGGAAAGTAGTGAGAAATAGTTTGTAAAAAGATATATTCTAGTTCTTTTCTCTTTACTTCCCGATAAGTTTCCCACATGATGCACTAAGGGGACTTCTTTTGGAAACTATATATCTTATAGGGCTCACTGACTCTACAAACAGGTCTCTGAGCTTCTTCTTTCACATACAAACAATAAATGAATATGTCTGCAGTTCAACAGTTTTTTCCCCCAGTCATCAGTTAGTGTGTAATCAACCACTCTAAAAGGTGGTGGCTTCAAACAACATTTAGTTTGCTCATAAATCTGTAGTGTTGGCAGGACTTGGCAGGGACAACTTGTCCCTGTTCCATGGAGGATCAGCCATGGCGGCTCCAAGGCTGGAATCACCTGAAGGCATATCCCTCATGTATCTGGTGCCTGAGCTTGGAAAATCCAAACAGCTGAGAGCTGGAACAGAGGAGGCTCCTTTGGCTTCTGTCTCTGTCACTACATGGCTCCTATGTGGCCTCTCCACAAGGTCTCTCCAGCATGGTAGCTTCAAGGTAGCTAGACTTCTTGTAGGTCCCTTAGTTCAAGGCTCATGAGTTTTGCGTCCCAAGGGAAAAAGAGATTCACAGAAGCCATGTCTCCATTTAGGCCCTAGCTTCAGAAGACATATAGAATGACTTCATTCTTTTCATGGAGGTAGATAAAAACCCTTCCCTGCCCATTGCCTCAGTTTTGAGGGGAGCATAAATAGACTCTATCTCTTGGTGAGAAGGATCAAGATTCCAGTCCATTTAGCAAAATACAATCTGCTACATATTTGTAACTGAATGATTGTTTCACTCTTGGTCAAAATAAGGTAATTGCCACATAGAGTCACATTATATTTGATATGATGAGGTAATGCTTACTGTATTAAAATGGGTATTTTGTCTGGCAAAATGGCTAGATAAATATGGCAATATAGTCTGGATTAACAAGAAATATTATGTGGAACCACAAAATGATTACCTTGGAAGCAGAGTCATCTAAAGCAATCCAAGAGATAGTAAATGAATATTTACTTCCGTTGAGAAGAATACCTCTGAAAAGGCTGTCTACCTTTAAAGCTCTAAATGGACATATCTTTTTCAGCAATTACAGGAGTAGCCAGAACACTAAAAGCACTCTTCAAACATAAAGTATAGGATCTAGAAAATGCATCACTTTTATGTCATTTATATTTCGTTTTTAATTTAAACCTCAATCAGTCGCCCTTTCCTAATTTGATTTATCCATTTTCCCCTCTTCACATTACAGTCCTTGTTTAAAATATAATCCTTTTGTATAATAGATAGGTTTTCTAAGAGTGAAATAACTTCAATTATAAGACCGAAGGAGGAAAGGTTAAAGTTAAATGCTTCAAATAACTCCATATTAAGGACCTAAGAACAGGGCAGTAAGGGTGCTAATATGTCAGAGCAAAGGAAAAATATCAAAGAAGAGTAATTTTCTTTAAAAAATTACTGACCTCCTGATGATTTTTGCATTAAGTTGTAATACTGTCTGTGATGCCACCCTATCAAAACAACCAACTGAAAAATAAGTCATTTTATCATGCATATCACCTTAGGAGAATCATTTCTAGAAAGTTAGCTATCTTGAATTATCTTGTTGAAATCTGAAATCATTGATTCAAATGAAAGTGGCAGAAGCCCTTTCCTTTTTTCTTCACTGATCACACACTCAAATGCACCTATATTTCTCATTGCTCACTGGCTTGCTCTTCTGGTACTCACATAGCTAAAAGCATTTGGGCTCCTTTCACTATAACGTCTGATTTACTTCTGAGAGAGTCCCTATTGGTATCCAATAAAACATAGAATGGAGTGTAGGTGGTATCATGATAAGAGGCTTATATCTTCTGGGAAACATAAAGGAGAGAAATTATTTTAAAACAAGAGAGACATACATATGAGAAGACAATTACTCACTTTGATAACTCAACCAATGAAAGTTAAAGACCATGGTCTCTAATGCATTGAAACAAACCTTTTTTTTCATTGTTTCCATCTCAGCCACTCACTTCTCCTAAAGTGGGAGAAGGTGCTTAATGCTGTCAAAATGTGTCCTCTACTGGGTAGAGTTAATGCATCAAAGGCCTCTAACTTCTTTTCTTTTTTGCATTTCTTATTTTTATTTTTCAATTACAGTTTACTTTCTTTTTTTTATTTAAATGAATGTTCAAGTACAGTTTTCTCCCCCTTACTCCCAATCAAGCCCTCCCACTCCCCCTCCCTACCTCCCTCCCAATCATGCCCTCCCACCCCCCCTCCCTACCTCCCTCCCATTACCACCCTCCCCCTAGCTTTTATCCGTGTGTCCTTTAACTTTGATTCTATAAACCCCTCCCCCTATCCCCCCGAAATCCCTCTTCTCTCTCCTCTGGTCACTCTCCACCTGTCCTCTAGTGCAGTGTCTTTGACTATATTTTGCTTGTTTCACTGTTTTGTTGTTTAGGTTCCTGTTAAAGGTGAAATCATATGGTATGTGTCCTTCACTGCCTGGCTTATTTCGCTTAGCATAAAGCTTTCCAGTTGCATCCATGATGTTGCAAAGGGTAGGAGGTCCTTCTTTCTTTCTGCTGCATAGAATTCCATTGTGTAAATGTACCATTGTTTTTTGATCGATTCATTTACTGATGGGCATCTAGGTTGCTTCCAGCACTTAGCTGTTGTAAATTGTGCTGCTATGAACATGGGGGTGCAAAGGTTCTTTTGGATTGGTGTTTTAGGATTCTTAGGATATAGTTCCAGCAGTGGAATTGCTGGGTCAAAAGGCAGATCCATTTTTAATTTTCTGAGGAAGTTCCATACTGTTTTCCACAGTGGTTGTACCAGTCTGCAGTCCCACCAACAGTGCATTAGTGTCCCCTTTTCTCCACAACCTCTCCAACACTTGTTGTTTGTTGTTTTGCTTATGATGGCCATTCTGACTGGTGTGAAGTGGTACCTCATTGTGGTTTTAATCTTCATCTCTCTGATAGCTAGTGATATTGAACATCGTTTCATGTGATTTTGGATCTTCTGTATGTCCTCCTTGGAGAAGTGTGTGTTCAAGTCCTCTGTCCATTTTTTAATTGGGTTGCTTGTCTTCTTAGAGTATAATCGTGTAAGTTCTTTATATATTTTGGAGATTAAGCCCTTGTCTGAGGTATCATTGGCAAATATGTTTTCCCATACAGTTGATTCTCTTTTTATTTTGATACTGTTTTCTTTAGCAGTGCAGAAGCTTTTTATTTTGATGAGGTCCCATTTGTTTATTCTT
>PVIA01007982.1:0-76836 GCA_004024845.1 Tonatia bakeri
GCCTACTCACTTAATTTTCTCTCTCAGCATAAATTTCATTTCTGTGAGAAATTACATGAAAACAAATATATTTTTCCATTTAAAGATATTAATACCAATTTAAAAAATTTGTCTCCCAGTTTATGAAAGAAAGTCTACATTAAAAACAGGGTAAACCCAGGCCAAATTTGCTGGGTTTTTAAATTTGAAGAAAAAGAATGACAGATCTCTAAACCCAGATGAACTGTCTCAACAGAGGAACAGGTAGAGCATTACAGTAAGTGTGCACAGGGAGGTGCAAGAAAGCATAGAGTTGGAGCAGTAGGAAGTGCTAAAAATAATGCTAAAAGTCAAGGGAAAGGATGACAAAGGCACGTTTCATCAACTTCTTTATTTTTTATTCCCCTTATTTTGCTAGGAGTCTCTGTAATATCAAAGTATGTCCAAAAAATGGATTTCAAAAAAGTAGCTATTTTCTCCATATTGATTATTCCTTTTTTCCTGAAGCATTAAAATATTAAAAGATTTCACTTTTTTTGTGTCACATATATATGATCTTTTCTACAAAATAACAAATATGTGCATCCAAGGAGAGTTTGATGGGGAGGTTGCAAGTACATTTCTTTATTGGAAGCCTTGGTTAGTTTCTCATTGTATGTAAAATATTGTCTTCTTTCTGTTTTGCATTGGGTTTGATAAAATAGTATACTCTTCAAAAATATAGCCATCAAACTTGTAGGTTTGCCATGAGAATATGCTCATTGGCAGGATAGCCTTTAACATCCTTAGGTCCAATCAAGAATGTCCAAAGCCAGAGAAAGACAAATACCATATGATTTCACTTACATATTGAATCTAAAGAATAATATAAGTGAACAACAACAAACTCCATCCCTCCACAGAACGAGACTCATAGACACAGAGAACAGATGGAGGGTTGCCAGAAAGAAGGGGCATTGGGGATCATGTAAAAAAGATAAAGTGGTCATGAAGTACAGATTGGTAGTTTCAGAATAGTCATGGGGATGTAAAGTACAGCATTGGAAATATAATCAATAATATTGTAATTGTGTGGTGCTGAGTGGGTACCAGAAATATTGGGGGATGCTTTGTAAAGTATATGACTATCTAATGACTGTGCCAAACATTTGAAACTAATAAAAAACAATATTGAATATAAACTGTAACTGAAAAAAATTAAGAAAGGATTAGCAAGAGAGAGAAAAAAATGGATGCCTAAAGCAACAGTGTGACAGCTAATGACAAGATAACCTTCTTTATTTGGAGTGAAACTTCTCCATTGTGAACTAAAAGCTGTCCTGGTTTATTTTTTTAATTTTTTTAATTGTCCTTGAAAAGCTCCAACCCCAAGAATATATCTCAAGAGGTGCACAACAGAAAGAGAAAATATTTAATCATTGCTCTAACTGTAGTTAAATTCTTAATTTCTTATATTCTCTAGTATAATCTCTGGTGTTATTTCCAGGTATAAGTTTTTGGGGTGTCTGGCTTATTTCACTTAGCATAATGTTTCCCAGGTTATTCATGTTGTTGCAAATGGCAAGATGTCCTTTTTATGAATAATGTAATATTCCATTATGTATCTGTGTATAAGTGAAAATGTGTATGTGCTTGTGCGTATATGTGTGTGTGCAAAATCACACTTTATCCATTCACCCATTCGTGTACACTTAGGTTGTTTATATATCTGGGATGTTATTATTAATGCTGCAGTGAATTTAGGAGCACAGATGTTCCTTTGAGGTACTTATTTGGCCTTGACAATATTTTGAGCTATGAAATCCAAAGCTCAGGCAACAAAAGCAAAAGTAAACAAGTGGGACCACATCAAACTGAAAAAGCTTCTGCACAACAAAGGAAACAGTCAACAAAATCAAAAGCCAGCCTATGGATTGGGGAAAAATATTGGCAAACCATATATCTAATAAGGGGTTTAATACTCCCCAAATATAAGGAAACTATATATTTAGGATATTAACAACTCAGTAATGTACAAACAACCTGATTAAAAAAATGAGCAGAGGACCTGAATAGATATTTTTCCAAAGAAGACATGCAAATCGCCAAGGATGGGAAAAGGTGTTTAACCGCACTAATCATCAAGGAAATGCACATCAGAACCACAATGAGATATCGCCTCACACCTCTTAGGGTGGCTATAGTCACACACACAAAAAGTAAATAAATGTTGGCAAGGATGTGGAGATCAGGAACCCTTGTGTGCTATTGGTGAGAATGTAAATTGGTAAAGCTATTATAAAAAACAGTATGGAGGTTCCTCAAAAAACTGAACATAGAAACACCATGTGAGCCAGCAGGCCCTCCTTTGGTCATATACCAAATGAAAAAGCCTGAGAGCCTTATTTTTTAAGTTTCCTCCTGTATAAAGAAACTTAAGGTTATTTGGGACATAGGAAAAACTAAGTTCATGCAATATGCCCTTTTCCTGTTTCAGTTGTTTATTTGTGCCCACCATGCTACAAAATTCAAATATACCTGTCTAAAAGGGTCTATAACAAATTATTTGGTACCTACAAATAATTTTGTGTAACAATACATGTGCAAAAAGTCAATCATTTTTATTTTCTTGAGTAAGGGCAACTATAATGGTAGAACATCATGGGTATATTTTGAATTATTGCTACTACCAATAATTCTGTTATTTTCAGTTGTAGAAACCTAATATAAGTTGTTTTTAGTTGTAGTAATGTTTGCCAGGCATGTAACAGCGTTGAGAAAGTCCTATTGGCTAAATCATTCTAGCACCTCATTGTTGAAACATGGCTTACAGAATTGTCCACAGGAACCTTCCAGGGCTAAGACCAGGGTATGAAAACTTTTCCCCCTGATTTATAAATGTAGTGAAAATATGGATGAGACTTCACTTTTCATATTTACTGCATGAGTCTGTAAAGTTATTGATATAACGATGACTCAAATATTTTTAATCTTTATTTTATAAAACTTCAGGGAAGTGTTAGCATAATTTTAAATATCTGCGATCATAGTAAAATCTTTTTTGGAGGGAAGGGTAGAACTTATGTTTAAAAATAGTTGAATTTTGGCTGCATGTAACATAAATATTTGGAAGGAAGATGGTGTCAGGGTAGGAGGGAGCAGATTTTATACTCGCTACACATGGGAGAAAATCCTGGCGGATCTACGGAGTAGAAGAGCAAGCAACAAACATACCTCAACATATACGAAAATAAGGGACCAAGAATTGTGGCGGAACCGAAAAACCAGGCAGTGAGAGGAGTGCTACAAGATGGTAGGATCCCAGGGACCAGCATGGTGTCTGGGTGGGGGCTGCAGCCTCGGGCCCAGCACCTGCTGCTGGGTTTTCCACACAGTCCTTGGGAGAGAGCTGGGGCAACTGCTCCCTCCCCAGCCAAACAAGGTCTGAGTGTCACCGGGAGGAACCCAGTTGCTAGCAAACACACAAGGGCTGTGAGCACCCTTGGAGTCTGTGGACATTGGCAGGGTTGGGTCCTGCAACTGGCTCTGACCCCCATAGTAACTGGTATGGCTGTAGAGTTGCGCTGCCGGAGAAGCCAGGCCACTGTATGGAGCAGCAGACTTGAGTAGGAGGAATTTCTCAAGAGGAAGGAGTGAAAAGACAGACACTGTTTGGGGAATTCTCCTACAGCAATCACTCTGGCCTCCCTGCCACCCAGCTGGGCGGTGATGGGAACGTTGTGCTTGTGCGGAGGACCCTGAGCACCCCCATAGCACTGGGAAGGGTGAGGCAGTCTGGCCCAGGGCGCACCCCCACACCCCAGCCCACAACGGTAACCCTGGGGAAAGGCCTGGTTCCCACACCCAGGGCGCAGAGGAGAGGTGCCCAGATAGCTCCCCAGACAGTGTGCATGGCTGACTGAGTGCAGATCCAGAAGGAAGAAAGCCATACCAATCACCCCTCAGCCTACAACAGCCAGCAAGACCGGAAAAACCGGTTTGGCCACTTTGACACCAAGAGACTTTTTAATTTAATTCTATTTTTAAACAATTATTAATTTTTTAATTTGTATTATTTTTATTGTCTTTCAATTTCCTTTTCCTCTTTTTCCTGATTTCTTGTTATATTCCTTCCTGCTTTCTTTCCTCCAATTTTATCTCTTCTTCCTTCCTTCATCTGCCTTTTTTTTTAATACCTACAAGTGAGACAAAAACCTGGAACTGTGAAAAGACCAGAGTTGAACCCAAAGAAGGGGCATCACAACAGCTGTGACAGTGAGACAAATTTCACTCTGCTATTACAGAGAACTTGCAAGTTATTGCATATTTGTATTACTATTGTTTTTCCATTATTCTTACATCTTTTTAATAGTATTTTTGTATTCCTCTTCTTCTTGTATAGTCTGCTTTGCTAGGCTGGTCATATTGTATCACTTGACAGGTTTCCCCTGATATCTCTTTCATAGTGTATTGCTAATTTACTGTCCTTCACCTCACCTGTGTCCCATTAGCACACTATTCAAGGCTCTATACTCCATACTCTTGTTATCTAGATCTCATTGATTCTGTCATATGACTGTTGCTCTAATATTATTGTAAATAATTGCTGTTCCATGCAATTGTAAATACTTCACAACACCCCTCCCAGATCTTAGCCCACTTCACAATTTCCTGAACTCTATTACTGTAGTGGTTAACTGTTCTCTCACGCACTACACCTATTTACTATCCCTTAGTCTCACCTTACCTCAGAATCTGACCTCCTACAACCTCACTGCTTTCTAGATCCAACTCACAATTTTTCCTTCCCCAACAAGAGTCTTATCTTCTTTCTATCCTTTCTAAAAATCAGCTAGCTGGGTGGAAGATCACAGTTAACACTATACATAGCCAAAGGATCTCCCATCTCTTCTCTACTGGCTGCTACTGTAAATATCATAGAATGCATCCTTGCTGTCTTAAACTATTTTGCCTTCTCCCTCCAACTGATCACAAAAAAGAGTAGGTGGAAGCAGTGAACACCAGGATACCTGCTGGAAGAGGAAACCCAACAACAAAGGGATACTAACCCACTAACAGATAATAATAGAAGAAGGTGAAGGAGGGAGTGGAAACCACACAAACCTCAATCCAGGACCTATCTGGAAATACAACTAAACAGTAGAGACACTACCCAGTATAAACAACTGAACAAGAGCAAGAGAGAATCCTCAAAACCTTATACACATGGAAGAACAAGCTTCAACACAACCTGCCTTCACCAGCACAACAAATACAAGAGGTGGCAGGCAGAGTGACCTTCATATAACCAGCTGGTGGGAAGGAACCACCAAAGAAAGACCCAACACCAATCAAAACCCAAAGACAAACACAGAGCCAACTTAAATGACAGCCCAAGGACAGTGAGCTCAGGAGATCAAGCAGACTGCACCACTGAAACTCACTGGTATTCTACCACAGAAGTTCACACCACAAACCCAGGGAGCCAGAACAGATCAATTTAAGAAGCTGAGGCTAACAAGGAGAGTCTCACAAACAATGGGCAGACAAAGAAACCATCCCCAAATGAAAGGAAAGGAGGAAACCTCAGAAAGAACACTAAATGAAATAGAGGCAACTCAACTATCAGATATTGAGTTCAAAGCAGTGGTTATTAGGAAGCTCAATGAGCTCACAATAAGCTACCACAAACTGCAGGGAAGTTACAATGAGCTCACTGCAAACTATGTCAACATGAAAAAGGAAATAGAAACTATCAACAAGGGCCAAGAGGAAATGAAGAATACAATTTCTGAACTGAAGAACACATTAGAAGGAATCAAAAGCAGGATTGATGAAGCAGAACATCAGATCAGCGAGCTACAGGACAAAGTAGAAAAAATCACCCAGAAGGAGCAACAAAAGGAAAAGAAGCTCAAAAAGAATAAAGAGGGATTAAGAGAAATGCAAAACAATATGAAATGTAATAATATCCGTATAATAGGGATACCAGAAGGAGAAGAGGAAGAGCAAGGGATAGAAAACCTATTTGAGACCCTGGCTGGCATAGCTCAGTGGATTGAGCGCGGGCTGTGAACCAAAGTATCACAGGTTCGATTCCTAGTCAGGGCACATGCCTGGGTTGCAGGCCAGGTCCCCAGCAACCGCACATTGAGGTTTCTCTCTCTCTGTCTTTCTCCCTCCCTTCCCTCTCTAAAATAAATAAATAAATAAAATATTAAAAAAAAGGAGAAAACCTATTTGAAAAAGTAATGATGGAAAACTTCCCTAATTTGATGAGAGAAAAAGTCACAAAAATCCAGGAAACACAGAGAGTTCCAATCAAGAGTAACTCAAAGAGGGTCACTTCAAGACATATCATAATTAAAATGGCAAAATTCCAAGACAAAAAGAGAATCTTAAAGGCAGCAAGGAAGTAACATACAAGGGAGCCCCAATAAGGCTAACAGCTGACTTCTCAATGGAAACACTCCAAGCCAGAAGAGAATGGCAAGAAATATTCCAAGTAATGAGAACCAGAGGTCTGCAACCAAGGATACTTTACCCAGCAAAGCTCTCAATCAAGGTAGAAGGCCAAATAAGAAGCTTCCCAGAAAAAAGAAGTCTAAAAGAATACACCTGCACCAGTCCAGCTCTGCAAGAGATGGAGAGAGAGAGAGAGAGAGAGAGAGAGAGAGAGAGAGAGAGAGAGAGAGAGAGAAACACAGATACAAAAATGGCAATGAATAAGTACCTATCAGTAATAACCTTAAATGTAAATGGATTAAATGCTTCAATCAAAAGACATAGAATAGCTGAATGGATAAGAAAACATGACCCACACATATGCTGTCTACAAGAGACCTACCTCAGGACAAAAGATCTACACAGACTAAAAGTGAAGGGCTGGAAACAAATTTTCCAAGCAAATGAACAGGAAAAAAAAGTTGGGCTAGCAATACTCATATCAGACAAAATAGACTTCCAAAAAAGTGCCATAAAGAGAGACCCAGAAGGTCTCTTTATAATACTCAAGGGAAGAATCCACCAAGAAGACATATACATTGTAAATATATATGCACCCAACATAGGAGCACCCAAATACATAAAGAAAATCTTAGAGGACTTCAAGAAAGATATTGACAGCAACACAATTATAGTAGGGGGTTTTAACACGCCACTGTCAAAAAGGACAGATCTTCCAAACTAAGTATCAACAAAGATACTAAGGCATTGAACAATGCCCTAGATGAAATGGACTTAACTGATATATATAGAGCCCTTCATCCCAAAGAAGCAAAATATACATTCTTTTCCAACGCACATGGAACATTTTCAAAGATAGACCACATGATAGGACACAAAGCAAGCCTCAACAAATTCAAGAAAATTGAAATCATATCAAGCATTTTCTCTGACAACAAGGGGCTGAAAATAGAAACTAACCACAAGGGAAGAAACCCAAAACACTCAAACTCATGGAGATTCAATAGCATGCTATTAAATCATGAACAGGTCAAGAATGAAATAAGGGAAGAAATCAAAAAGTTTCTGGAAAAAAATTAAAATGAACTCGCAACAACCCAAAACTTATGGGACACAGCAAAGGCAGTCCTGAGAGGGAAGTTCATAGCGATACAGGCCTACCTAAAAAAGATAGAAACATTTCAAATAACCTAACCCTACATCTACAAGAACTCAAGGAACAACAACAAAGACAGCCCAGAGCAAGTAGAAGGAAGGAAATAACCAAGATCAGAGAAGAATTAAATGACATACAGACTAAAAGCACAATTCTAAGGATCAGTGAATCCAGGAGCTGGTTCTTTGAAAAGATAAACAAAATCAACAAGTCTTTAAGCAGGTTCATCATGAAAAAAGGAGAAAGGATCCAAATAAACACAATCAGAAATGAAAGAAGAGAGATCACAACTGACACCACAGAAATACAAAGGATTGTAAGAAATTAGTACAAAGAACTATATGCCAAGGAATTTGAAAATGTAGGTGAAATAGACAAATTTCTAGAAAAATATTATCTTCCAAAACTCAATAAAAAAGAATTAGAAAGCCTGAACAGACCAATAACAGCAGATGAAATTGAAGCAGTAATCAAAAAACTCCCGACACACAGGGTTTCTACAAAGCATTTAAGGAAGAGCTAGACCCTATCCTTCACAGACTATTCCAAAAACTTCAGAATGATGGAAAACTCCCAAACTCTTTTTATGAAGCCAGCATCATCCCAATCCCAAAACCAGATAAAGACACAACAAAGAAAGAAAACTTCAGGCCAATATCACTGATGAACATAGATGCTAAAATCTTCAACAAAATATTGGCAAACCGCATTCAACAATACATTAAAATGATCATACACCATGACCAAGTGGGATTCATCCCAGGGATGCAAGGATGGTTCAATATTCACAAATCAGTAAATGTAATATATCACGTAAACAAAATGAAAGACAAAAATCACATGATCATATCAATAGATGCGGAAAAAGCATTTGATAAGATAAAGCACCCATTTTTGATAAAAACACTCAGCAAAGTGAGAATTGAGGGAGCATTCCTCAACATAATAAAGGCCATATATGAGAGACCTATAACAAGCATCATACTCAATGGACAAAAACTAAAACCTTTTCCACTAAGATCAGGAACAAGACAAAGCTGTCCATTTTCACTACTTCTTTTCAATGTAGTACTGGAAATTTTAGCCCTAGCAATCAGACAAGAAAAGGAAATAAAAGGCATCCAAATTGGAAAGGAGGAAACAAAACTGTCATTGTTTGCAGATGACATGACAGTGTATGTAGAAAATCCTATAAACTCCACCAAAAAACTGCTTGACCTAATGAATGAATTTGGCAAAACAGCAGGATACAAAGTCAATATCCAAAAGTCAAAGGCATTTTTGTATATCACCAATGAAATAGCAGAAGCAGAAATCAAGAAAAAAAATTCTATTTGGTATAGCAAAAAGAAAAATAAAATACCTAGGAATAAATCTAACCAAGGAGGTAAAAGACCTGTATGCAGAAAAGTACACAACACTGAAGAAAGAAATTAAGGAAGACACAAACAAATGGAAACATATACTGTGTTCATGGACTAGAAGAATTAACATCATCAAAATGCCCACACTACCCAAAGCAATTTACAGATTCAATGAAATACCCACTAAAGTACCAATGGCATATTTCACAGACATAGAACAAACACTTCAAAAATTTATATGGAACCATAAATGACCCGGAATAGCTGCTGCAATTTTGAGAAAGAAAAGCAAAGTAGGAGGGATCACAATACTTGATACCACACTGTATTACAAGGCCACTGTAATCAAAACAACCTGGTACTGGCATAAAAACAGGCACATTGACCAATGGAACAGAACAGAGAGCCCAGAAATAGACCCAAGTATCTATGGTCAATTAATATTTCACAAAGGGGCAGCAACATAAAATGGAGTAAAAACAGTCTCCTCAAAAAATGCTGTTGGGAGATCTGGACCACTACATGCAAAAAAATGAAACTCGAGCACCAACTTACAGCATACACAAAAATAAATTCAAGGTGGATAAAAGACTTAAATATAAGCTATGTCACCATTAAAATCCTAGAGGAGAAAATAGGCAGTAAAATCTCAGATATTTCACACAGCAACATTTTTACTGCTACGTCCCCCAGAGCAAGGGACATAAAGGAAAGAATAAACAAATGGGATCTCATCAAAATAAAAAGCTTCTTCATGTCCAAAGAAAACAGTATTAAAATAAAAAGAGGACCAACTGTATGGGAAAACATACTTGCCAATGATACCTCAGACAAGGGTTTAATCTCCAAAATATATAAAGAACTCATATGACTGCAGTCTAAGAAGACAAGCAACCCAATTAAAAAATGGGCAAAGGACTTGAACAGATACTTCACCAAGGAGGACATACAGAGGATTCAGAGACACACAAAAAGATGCTCAATATCTCTAGCTATCAGAGAGATGCAAATAAAATCACAATGAGATACCATCTTACACCAGTCAGAATGGCCATCATAAACAAAACAAGAAACAAGTGTTGGAGAGGTTGTGGAGACAAGGGGACCCTAGTGCACTGTTGGTGGGATTGCAGACTGGTACAACCACTATGGAAAACAGTATGGAGTTTTCTCAGAAGACTAAAAGTGGATCTGCCTTTCGACCCAGCAATTCCACTGCTAGGATTATATCCTAAGAATCCTGAAACACTAATCCAAAAGAACCTATGCACCCCAATGTTCATAGCAGCACAATTTACAATAGCTAAGTGCTGGAAGCAACCTAGGTGCCCATCAGTAAATGAATGGATGAAAAAACTATGGTACATTTATACAGTGGAATTCTAGGCAGCAGAAAGAAAGAAGGAGCTCCTACCCTTTGCAACAGCATGGATGGAGCTGGAAAGCATTATGCTAAGCAAAATAAACCAGGCAGTGAAAGACAAATACCATATGATCTCACCTTTAGCAGGAACCTAAACAACAAAACAAAGAAACAAGCAAAATATAACCAAAGACACTGAAATAGAGAACAGGCTGACAGTGTTCAGAGGGGAGAGGAGAAGGAATTTCAGGGGAAAAGGGGAAGGGTTTACAGGAACAAGTATAAAGGACACATGGACACAAACTAGGGGCAGGTGGAAATGGGAGGGAGGAGGAGAGGGCTGGGTGGGTGGGCTGGGATAGCAGTAAAAGTTAGAAGACTGTACTACAACCACAATTTTAAAAAAGCCTAAATAAATAACTAAATAATTTTAATGAAAAAAAAAAGAAATAGTTGAATTTACTGGATCCAAGACTGGTGAATAAAGTTTCATGCATGCTGGATAAATCATGCAAATAAAACAACAAAACAAATCTCAAAATAATGAGATGAAAGTTTTTCTAGTTAATGTGATACCTTAACTGCAGGAGTTAATTGCAAATTTCCAGGTTACAGTGTCATACTAGTAAATTAAATAGAAGAGAAAACATCTGAATTTGGCCATTAAAAGATTGAGGTTACTTTTACCCAGGAAGTTCCAATTTTAAAGATGGCCCAATGTCTGTGACATCTGCTAATTAACTATATTAGCATGGTATATATTTCCTTATGGGCAATTGATAAAATTTTGCTTAGTGAATATTGAATGACTGAATGCACTTGGTTCACAGTTGACAAGTTTTTTTGTTTTGTTTTTTAAAATAAAACTTTCAAATCTTTAGTTCATTCCTCATAGGATTTTCTTAAGTCAGTGACTCTCAAAAAATCTTCTTTGTCAATTTTTGTGAATAGAGTCTCTATGTCTTTTGGAAAGCATTTAATATTTGATATCCACCGAAGGTTTGTTTGTCCTTGCATGGAACTTATTTTATTTTTAACATTCCTCATTTGGCACTGAGTCTAATACTAACTGTTTATCCTCTTCTATTGCTAAGAAGCATTCTTTTCTTCTGAAAGATCATATCAAATTTTCTTTGCATAGCCCAGCTCTCAGTGGGCTCCGTGAAAACCGCGACTCTCCTTGTAGTTTAGTAAGACACCAGGCAAATACACAGCACAATGGAAAGATATCACACACATACTTGGTGAGAAATTTAATTAATTCATTGTTGAATGATAAGAAAGATTTAATTTCACAAAGATAGTATATAACATTTCAATAGGTAGTGCTATCAAAATACAGGGACTTTTTTTAGAAAATAGAAAAATTATAGTCAGGACTCATAAGTCTTCCTCATTTTAAGCATATGGAGTGATTCATTCATGTAGGTTTTACATATCCATAGGATTTTTTTTCTTTTTGAAGAATTCCATTGTAGCTATGAGGTGAAAAACATTGATGTAACAATGTATTGTGGTAGTGTTATAGCTTTCTTCTATTTTACTTTTAGTATTAGGATGGCCGAAAGCTTATTTAAAATACCAAACTGGTAAAGGGGGATAAGTGGTGATGGGAAGAGACTTGACTTGGGATGGTGAACACAGAGGACAATATACAGATGATGTATTATAGAATTGTATACCTGAAACCTATATAATTTTATTGGCCAATGTCACCCCAAAAATTCAATGAAAAAGTAAAAAAATTCTGAGAGAAACCTGATGAAAATAGAGTAAGTGAAACTGCTAATAATGATACTACTCTGAAATACGAGTATTACACTTGACATGTAAATTATAATGTGCTTTTTGTAACATCTCCTAATTTTATAGTTACATTTTACTACCTGATATGCATTAAGTACTTGTTTTTTATTGTTTCTGGCTTTACATTAAACTATCACACATGGTGTTTACCTTGAATTTTCTAATAAAGGTAATTAGAATTAGTTTTAATAGAGAATACCAAACTTATTTAGTAATAATGTAGAATAAGTTTTATAAAATATTTAGTGAGTTTCCAGTGTTTTCAGATGCATTATCTCATTTGAGCCTTTTGGATTTCTTCTTATAAATTATTTTTACATATTATCACACTCATATTGTCTTCCCAGCCTGCCATAGAATAAGCCCCTAAAATATACTGCATAGTATGAATTGACTGCAAATTTACTTCTGTCTTCTTTTACTGTTTTTTTTCTACAACATTTTAAAAAAGATTTTATTTATTTATTTTTAGAGAGAGGGGAGGGAGAAAGAGAGGGAGAGAAACACAGATGTGAGAAACAATCTATCAGTTGCCATTTGCACACCCCCATCCAGGGACCGAACCTATAACTTAGGCATGCGCCCTGACCAGGAACTGAACTGTGTGTGACAATGCCCAACTGACTGAGCCACACCACTCAGGGATTTTCCTACAACATTCTTATTTGTATCCTGTTATTCCTCCCTGGAGTTCTCACTGCTGTCAACTGTTCGAAAATACCTGAAGCTGAAAAAGATGCAGTTAGGTATAGGGAATAAAGATTGATGCTGGCTTGCTCTACGGTGAACATGAAATTTTTCGGAAATGTAGACAGTTTTATTTATGTGAAAGAATCAGAGCTGGCAGAGTGGTAAAGCACATTATTGAAAGAATGGAGAGAAATCTGAGAAGAAATAGGGGAAAACTAGTGTACTGCATGTTTATAACAGTTTGGTTGTAGATCAAATGGTCGGAAGTTCCTGCACCATAAACACTTTAACTAACTCAATTTCTTCTTTTCCTCTGATACGCTGAAGGCTTCTTTTGATGCAGCTTTATCTGACACTCCCCTAAACACTTCGTAGTCATTATATTTTCATAATTGAGTGTCACTTTCTTTGTTCTTTTTCTTAGATCCATAGAAGAGACTGGAGATCTTTGAAATTTATGGGGAGGCTCAACTGTGTCTCCTGTCTCAGACGCAAAGTATTTACACACATACTATAAACTCAAATAAAAACATACTGTGAAAGTTGTTAATATGACGCTTGGTCTAACATGTATGTATGTATGTGTGTATAGCAATGCCCTCCCCAGCTTTCCCTATGCTAAACACTAAACTCCATTGGCATCATTTTGCAGGTTCTAACTTTAAAAACTCTCAATTGTCATCTCCTACTACATCTTGATTTACAACAAGTAAACTAAAAAGGGGTGGTTTATATATGATTTATGTATCCACAGATCCACTTATTATTCACAATGGGAGATATATCTAAATCTTAAGAAGATATCACTTTTTCATATCTTGGCATTTGGAAATCTTTATCACTAAGTTGAAAGCTGCTTGCTGAGCAAGGACTTTTTCATTAGTAGCTGATGCCTGTAAAGAATATTCGTCAAGCTATTATTATTTAGTCACTTTCCCCTACTACAGAATTCAACCTACTCCACTATTTAAAATGTATATGCTAGTATCTCTTCTCAGAAATTATCAAAGCATATGAACAAATTACTTTATACTGCACCATTCTCTATTTTTTTTGGTTCTTGTTACCCATTCTTATTTATTTCTTTTATGATGATCACACTATTCTATTCAATTCAGAAAATACAGAAGACTTTAGAACCATGGCTTTTAGCTCCCAAAGAGTATTGAGTACTTGTGGTACCACCATCCCAGTCTCTGAAAATACTTCTCATTTATTTTATCTGCCCATTGCACATAGTTTTGCTCTCCCCTCTCAGGGCTTTCTCTGAAAATGTGGAATTGGTTTGCTCTGCTCCAAGCCCAGGAGCAGCCCAGAAATCAGGGTGGGTCATCTCCTTCAGGAATAATCCTCACTCAACAAAGAGTGATGGCCAGTATGATTGTCTTTGCACAGTCATGTTTTGGAGGCATTAAAGTTATTTAGAAGTCCCATGGGGTTGTGCTGCAGCAACCTTAGCTACACAGTTTTATTAGACTTTCTTCTTTTGATCTCACTCTTCTTCCTCCCCACTCCTGCTTCTTTGAATTAAGTCCCCCAAAATACCTCAGCCTAAGTTCTTGTTTCAAATTCTAGGTATAATTTAATGTGATTCTTCCACTTTGCAGTGGAGGAAACAAAGGGCAAGGAAATTTAACTTGGCTGAAGACACAAAACAGAACAGAGATCAAACTAGTATTGAAACAAGTGTCTATCTGTAGCTTAGTTTTATAAATTATTATCATGTGTGTCTGAAAATAAGGACTGAGAGAGATAAGATCCTAGTATATTAGTTATAATGACAATGTACTGATATTTCTCAGTACCTATCACATCATTAACTATGCCCCTGAGGATCTTGCACTCTAGCAGGGAATATAGATAGAGAAATAATTAGAATAGTGAATTAGGGAAGGAATAGAGAATATGAAATCACATAACAGAGGGAACAGGATCATTATAGGTGTGAGGAAGGAGGGAAAAGTTCTTAGGTTTGAGGGCAGACGTGAAAGTTGAGTGCTAGATCAGGAGGGATTAAAATATAGGAGAGATAGCTGGGAAAATTTAATTGAATTGAGTCTCTGAAACAGTGGGAAGGAATTGTGCAGGGAAGGTTTAACTCAGTGGGCCTGGGCTGTTCCAAGTCTGCATATTTCCAGAGTCTTCTGCACTTGCCCTGGACTTAGTTCTTGGGAGATGACCTCTGAATTTTGGTTACTCTGTCTAAGAGTGTCTGTGTGACTGATGCCTTGGGCCAAGTCAGATACTTCATGCTAATGATGTGATTTTTGGTGAATACCTGTTTTTGTATGCCTCAGGTTTTGGGCCATACTGTTACAGGTTGACAGGAGGGGCTGAAATCTGAGTTACTAGACTCAGTTATGCAGGTGCCTATAGGCCCTCTTGACTGGTCCTCCAATATAAACTCTGGATACTAAGACTCAGGAGAGCTCTTCTGGCTGTTTGGCCACATGTCGTTGGGAGAATTAAGTGTCTTCTTTGCTAGGCCACTAGAATAAGACAACTGAAAGCTTGCATTTGATTTTTACTGCACTTGCCCCTTTTATTCTTTCCTTTGCTGGATCTACTGTGTTCTTTGCTATAATAAACCGTAACTGTATTATAATAGATTTTTTCCAAGTTCTTGGAATCATTCTCACGAGTCATCAACCCTGTGATTGGTCTTGGTAACCCCTTACATAAAGGTAGATTCAGAGCATCACTGACACAGGAAGAAAAAGTACTGTGGGTGTAGGGAATTTATGAGACTAGGCAGTGGGAAAGGAAAAGAGTTGCAGTCTGCTCTCTCACATTTTTTCTTCTGGAGATTTTGTATTTTTCTGAAAGGAAATCAGAGGAGATTATTGAGGTTGGGGAAAGGGGGCACATTTTGAGGGTAGTTTACAGGAATTAAAAATTATAATTTTCAAATTTAGAGGGTAGACTTGGTAATGTTTGTGGCATTTGGGGAATGTTGAGAACTTATCTGAGTTTGTAAATTCTGAATTTATAATGATCTTCATCTACCATGTTGTAGACTTCTTCAGTTACATGACTATGATTCAGTCAGTGTTTTGATATTTATCAAGATGTTATGAATGGGACATTGCCATTAAGGAGAATTAGTAATATGAAAACAGTTTATTTAATCTAAGCTGAATAGTGAATACAGGAGGAGGCTGAAAACAAAGGAGGAATCAAAGGATCAGTGGACTGTGATCTCCCTGAGATGAAAAACAAACAAAGCTGAAAAAATGCAAACAAATTGGATATACTTGAGACAATGAGTGGAGCAGAGTTATGATATAAGATGGGGATAATGGGAAAAGTGAATTCAGTATTTTTCCTGAATACTTGGCTTTAGCAATGGCAATAAGGTATGTTTCAAGGAAGAAATTGGTGTCTAACAATTAAAGTTTTGGAAAGCAGGTTGAATGTTTATTTAAATGATTCAGTGAATATTAATATGCTTTCTTATTAACTTATTCAGGTGCTTGTATGGAAGACAAACAAGAATTGCAAATGCTTACTAATATAGTAAATGAACTTCAAGTTTCAATCCATTCTCAAAGCAATACATCCCCATACTCTTATCTTACCAAGTCAATCTTACCATAGTCAATCTTACCAAGTCAAATGATTTCTTTATTTTTTAAGTATATCTTGTCCATCATGGTATTACAGTTGTTCCATTTTTCCTCCTCTTTATCCTCCTCCTCCCTACAGCTCCCCACCCACATGCATTTCCCCCACCTTAGTTCATGTCCATGGGTCATACATATAAGTTCTTTGGCTTCTCCATTTCCTATACTATTCTTAACCTTCCCCTATTTTGTACCTACAAATTATGCTTCTTTTTCCCTGTACTTTTCCCCCCATTAAAAATAAATATAATGAGTAAAAATAAGTACTTAAAATGGCCTTATTCAGGATTTTAGTGAATTAAAATGTATAATTTTTTTATGTTTTCTAGCTATATCTATTTTCTCATGTTTGTCTTCTTTCTTTTAGCCTCATTTTTCATGCACCTTTGTTTGATTCTGATGTACTCAAATTTATTCATATTTTCCATCATGGCTTGTGAGTTCTGTGCCTTACTCATAAGGATTTTCCATCCCAAGTTTCCTAAAATTGTATTTTATATTTAGTATAACACTTTTATTGTATTCCTTTTTATGTTTAACTTTTAAGCCAATCCGAAATTTATTTTTATTAAGATAAAAGATGAGGATATAACTTATTTACAAAGGAAACCTAATCAGTTTTCCAATTCCCTTTATTAAGTGGTTCATCTTTATCAATTGATTTTAAATCCAATCATCATCATATTATAAACACATCTGTTAATGTATTCACATATCTGTTCCAGTGAGGTCTATTCTATATAGTATTACTACTACATCTTTAAATGTCTTCTGACATTTCTCTGTTATGTTCTTTTTAGTCAAAATTACGTGCCCTCCCCTTCCATTTCTCTTTCATATGTATTTCAAAATCAACATATAAAAATCCTCAGAATATTTTTATGAAGGTATGGAAATGCTTTCATTAAGTGTGTGGAAATGCACAAGATGCATTGAATTCATTTACTAAATCGAAGAGAACTGACTTCTTTCACATTGTGTCTTATTCAGTGATCTAGACAATTAATTGAGTTAATGTGTACTCCAGTAGATCTGTACAGATATTTTCTCAATAAAATAATTACTTTGCTTGGGTTAGTTTTGTTTTTTTTCCCCCCTCTAGGATGTCTTTGCATATCTTTAGTTAAATTAGTATCTAGATAGTTAAGTTTTTTTGTTGCCATATTTCCTAACTGAAACATTATTGAGTTTTATATTTTCTTTAGTATTCAACAGTAATATCCACTTATTATTTTAAAAACATTTTTAAAATTTATTTATTTTTAATTATTTTTATTGTATTCATTCAATTACTGTTTATCTCCCTTATACCCTCTCCCTCCCCCCAAAATCACCACACTGTTGTCATGTCCATGAGTCCTTTTTCCTTGATCCCTTGCCCACCCTGGGGCTATCTGCCTGCTCTCTATGAGTCTCTCTATTTTGCTTGCTTGTTCATTTTGTTCATTAGATTCCACATCTGAGTGAAATTGTACGGCATTTGTCTTTCTCTGACTGACTTATTTCACTTAGCATAATGTTCTCCAGGTCTATCCATGCCATTGCAAAGGGTAAAGCCAAATAGTATTCCATTGTGTACATGTTCCATATCCCATTCACAATAGCTTCAAAAAGAATAAAGTCCTAGGAATAAATGTAACCAAGGATGTAAAAGATGTATTTGGAAAATTATAAAACACTGAAGAAAGAAACTGAAGAAGATACAAATAGGTGGAAGTATATACCATATTCATGGATAGGAAGAATTAACATCACTAAAATGTCCATACTACCCAAAGCAATCTATAGATTCCGTGCAATTCTTTTCAAGATACCAATGATGTACTTCACAGAACTAGACCAAATATTTAAGAAATTTATATGGAACCACAAAAGACCCCAAATAGCAATAGTGGTCTTGAAAAACAAGAACAAAGTTGGAAGCATCGTGATACCTAATATCAAACTAATATAAGGCCACAGTAATCAAAACAACATGATACTGGTGTAAAAACAGACACAGATCAATGGAATATAATACAGAGCCCAGAAATACACCCACACCTTTATAGTCAATTAATTTTTGGCAGAGGAAGTAAGTACATACAATGGTCTGAAGATAATTTATTCAATAAGGTGTTGGGAAAATTAGATATGTGCCGAAAAATGAAGCTAGATCACCTTCTTATGTCACACAAAGAAGAATAAATTCAAAGTAGATTAAAGATTTAAAGGTTATATCTGAAACCATAAAAATTTGAGAGAAAATATAGGCAGTAAAACCTCGACATTGCTTATAGCAATATTTTTTCTGTTGTATCTCCTCAGGCAAGGGAAGCAAAAGAAAAAATAAACAAATGGGACTATGTCAACTTAATTATTTTATGTAATAATTTATCAAGTAAATTTTGGGGGTTATTTATGTAGGTAGCTATATATTTTAAAATTATAGTTTTGTTTGTTTTCTAATTTTTATACCAATTATATTGATTTTTTTGTTTTTGAGCATTGACCAGGGACTTAAGCTGAAAATGATGAATAATACCCAGTTAAAATTCTGTACTTTTCTTCTTCTATATATTCCTTAGAATGTCTGCCCTGTGGGACATTATTTTCTTTGTTTTCAAGCTCAGCTTTAGTCATTTACTTTTAAAACTATTTCTAGGAATTTGAGGTCAGAAAGGCAAGTTGCAGAGTATACTTAATTTATCATTTTGAAAAAGAAACCAAAAGCTATATTAAATTCTTAAATAAATTACACATGCTCAGCGTAGAGGTTTGGTGCCACCAAATAAGCCTCTCTGGGCATAAAAAAAAGCATTTCTTAAATAAGAGTTGAAATACTGGTAATTTTCTAAGCTCTCATTGGCATTATCCTTAAAAATGTAGAGTCTTGAAAATATAAATTATGAAACAATTTAATTTGTTGATCAACAACATATCTATTAAAATTTTCTTCCTGCTTCATCTGACTTTTAGATTTTATGTCTTAGGAGCATATAAAGACCTGTTCGAATGTGTTAAGAGTCCCTAATATACTAGGAGGAGAAAAGACCAGGAGGAAAAATCTATTAGAACTATATAGACTCTTGAAATGTTTTGACACTCCTTTCACATGTGGAGAAGAGGAATCACTAAATTTACACGTGGAGGAGGGGAAGTGTTTTATGCTATTCCCAAGATACTACTAGGGAGAGTGGCTTATATTTTCAAATCTGAGTATACTTGTTAACATTCACATATGGAGATCTGATATTCTATGCATATAGCAATGCTGTTACATTTCTCCCTTGAGGTAACACAGTTCTTTAGCTTAGTTCCAGATATCAAAATGAGAGTGTGGATTCTCAAGTTTAATCTAGCCTTAAATTACTTTTAAAGATTGGTGCAAATTCCTTGGGGTAGCAATAAAAAGTGGTATTTTAAAATTAGGTAAATCCTTTATAGGAGAAAAGTCCCTAAATAATTTAGTGATTCATTTTGGGGAAATTAATACTAACTTTTATTTTGGCTTTTCTTCTGGCAAAGCAAGTCTTCACCTTTCTTCAAAATTCTTGCTGCCTTTCTCTTTGTACTCTAGGAGCCAATAGCTAATACTCTCACTATTATGTGCTGGAATAGCAATACTTTCCCTAATCACTGCTATGTTGGTGAATACTCATTTCCTCAGGGTTACCTACCTCCCATGGGTGGGCACAGGAAGTATAGTGGGAGAGTATACAATGTAAAAATAAAGTGTAAGATTTTATTAAAATGTCAGTGTGACATGAATAACTGATAACCTATACAAGTATTATTAATCCTCTGTAGATGTATGCTTAAAATTATAATCGTGTTAAAATTAAATCCCTCTCATAACTAGAATCTAAACTTTTGGTTTCTCGCACCTGTTTTTCCACTGTGGATTTATAGACTCTGTGGATGTATAAGAAGATAGTTGCCAAGTTGACCTGAGATTGTTTTGTGTAGAAAGAGAAGGCAGTGAGGATGAAGTGAATCTCTATGAGGGAGCACATTTTCCGGGAATTTCAGGGGAGAGCTTTATGGTTAAACTAACTAGGAAATCAAACATATCAGTAAAATTTTTCTGCATAGGTGTTGCCCTTCAAATGAAGAAAGTTATCGATCTCCTCAATTATAGGCCCACAGGTCATTGTGGGCTCTCTTTGTGCGCTTCTCCAACGGGCTGCTCAACCACTTCACTGTATAGTCGTCACAGAGGCAGTTAGTACATAGCCGTTTAAAAACACTCCCATCTTCCATACGTATATGAAATTATTTTCTTTTTATTTGTTTTACTTTGTAAATTTCTATTAATCTTTTCTAAATGCTGAAACAGATTAGCTTAGTATTACTTTTCTAAATAATAAAACACATCAGATAATATAAAATTCTTACTTTACCCATATCATACCAACCAAGGCCCTCCCCTGTCCCCTGCTCCTGTGTGAACTGGTTTCACTGGAGAGCTAATGTGCAGCCAGCTGCTAAGATGGAATTTGCTGTCGCCACCCTTCTGCATTGGAACACTTTTTCTGAATCCAATAACATGTCGTGTTTAAGAAGCACCTTGTTTCCCTTCAGCTTCCAGAAAACAAACCCTTAAGATACAAATTACTAGCATCTTCTAATTTGAGAAGATATCTTTCATCTCTATTGTATACTTGTTTGGTAGTGTGCCTAGGTATAGAACTATAGACTGGAAATTATTTTCACTCAGTATATTGAGAGCATTTTCTCTACTAACTTATAGCATCCACGCTTGTCTGAGAGGATTCTGTAATAAATGTTTCTCTTCATGGGCCACAGACATCTATGCATTATGTTACGCTGTGCAAACAAGGGTTGCAGTGGTCAGTGTCCACTCAGAGGCACTGAGCAGTGCAGCTATGGAGACATAGAACAGGGGTTTTAGAAGAATGTTAAAAACTACCAGTGAACAGCAATCTGACTGGAAAATGCTATACAATGAATATATAAATGTAAATTTTATGTTCTTAAATATTTCTTGTGAAAGAAAATATGTCCCATTAACTAACTTAGAATTTTGTAATTGTATATTTTTTATTTAAATAAGCTTAAAATGGCTCAGTATTAGGTATTTCAAGCCTCCAGTATGATAAAGTTTCCAATTTAGAATTTTGCTTTGTTTTGCATGTCTTTTTCTTTATTAAAGCAAAATTTCATTTGGCCATATATTATATATTTTTATATGACATTCAAAATACAGTGATAAAATATCCCAAAGAATGTTTTAAAATGAAAAAGCTTCAAAATACATGGAGTAGTAATTCCAAAAAATATAAGGAAAAACAGACAAATACACAAATAGTAGTCAGACATTTTAATACCTTTTATTAATAGTTCATTGATTGGGTATACAGAAAATGATTATGATTACTAAAGATGTGAATAACACTGGTGACTAACTTGAGATAATTGATATTTAAAGAATACTCTATAAACAATAACAGAAGAAAGTGTCTTTTTAAAAGTATACATGGAATGGAATATTTACAAAGATAGCCTATATTCTGGGCCATAAAATGTCATAATGAATTTAAAGGGATTTATGTTACACCTATATTCTCTCCAATTATTGGAAACTAAACATACTTCTAAATAATGTGTAAGTTAAAGGAAAACCAAAAGAGATATTATAAAATACTTTAAACTCTATGAAAATGAAAATAAAACAAATAAAAATTTTATGGAATTCTATGAAAGCAGTGCTTAGAGGAAAATACATCTAATTTACTGGCTATATTAAAAAAAGAAAGCTTTCAATGACCTGAGCTTCTGCTTTAAGAAAGTGCAAAATTAGCCCTGGCTGGTGTGGCTCAGTGGATTGAGAGCCGGCCTACAAACTGAAAGGTCACTGGTTTGATTCCCAGTCAGGGCACATGCCTGGGTTGCGGGCCAGGTCCCCAGTTGGGGACCTGTGAGAAGCAATCAATCAGTGTTTCTCTCCCTCTCTTTCTCCCTCCCTTCCCTCTCTCTAAAAATAAATCAAAATAAAATCTTAAAAAAAATGAAAGTGTAAAATTAATAGCAAAACCAATACAAATGAAATAAAAGAGATCTGAAAGATTAGAGCAAAAGAACTATTGAAATGGAAAGCAGAAAAAGAATAGAGATAATCAATGTAAATGAAATTTCATTAAGAATATCAATAAACTTAATAAACTTGTAGATCAACCATCAGAACAAAAAGATGAAACTCACAAATTGACAATGTAAGGAATGGGAGAGATGACATCACTACAGATCAAGAGATACAGAAAGATATACTATATAATTTATTAATAAAATTGATAACAGAAAAAATGAATAAATTCCTTGGAATATATAAATTAACAAAGTTCCATCAAAATGTCCAAAATTAAAAAAATTTAGACACATTTGTAGCAAATTAAATCCAACTATATACAAACTTTTTATACAAAGATATGATGATTAAGTTTGTCCCATGAGAGCAAAACTTCTAATATTGAATATTCACCATATTAAGAAATTTAAAAAATGTAAGATCATTTCAATATACAGAAAAACACGACAAAATTCAACATCTTTATGTAATAAAACACTCAATAAATAGGAACAGAAGAGGACTGTTGCGAACCAACAAATGTAGTATATAGAAAAATCTATAGGTGACGTCATACATAATAGTGAAAGATTGAATGCTTTCTTTCAAATATCGGAAGCAAGTCAAGGATGTCCATTCTTACAACTTCCTTTCAACAATGTATGGAAGTTTTTAGCCAATGCAGTAGAGCAATAGATAGAAATAAAAAGCATAGAGGTTGGAAAGGAGGAAGTATTAATTTGCTTCACAGATAGTGATACCTATGTAAAACTTTAATTTAAACCATACAAAAATCTTCCATAAATTAAAAACTAGTTTACAAATATTACCAGATACAAGATTCATGTACCAAAATCAATTGTTTTGTCAAATTATCAAGAAACAATCAGAAATTAAAATATGTATACAATGAAAATTATAATAGCACCAAAAATATGAAACACTTAGGTATAAATCTTACAAAAATGTGAAACATCTGTACACTGAAAACTACGAAACAGACATGAAGGAAAATTTTTTTGAAACTCCAATTAAAGAGAAAGTTACAATTCTTTGTTCATGAGTAAAAGATATCAACATTGTAAAGCTATCAGATTTTCCTAAACTATATATAGAGTCAATGCAATATCCATCACAATCACAGTTGGCAGTTTTATAAAAATCAAGAAGTCAATCCTAAAATTCATGTGAAAATGGAAAGTAACTAAAGTAGCTGAAATGCCTCTGCAGAAGCAGAACAAAGTTTAAGGGTTCAAAACCACCAGTGTGGTAGTTTCAAGCAAGACTTGTTTTTTTCTGGTTTGTCTTTCTTTTTTCTTTTATTAGAAATCATTAGGCCATAATTTTGGTATGTATATTTTATACACCAAAGATACATTAATAACATTTTTAAAAAAGAATGCTATACATGTAACAATGTAGAATGAAAGAGCAAATTTATTCTTGACCAGTAATCCATTTTATTTCATCTGCTGTTTCAAAATTTAACAAATATGTGTATCATACAGCTTGTCAAATGTATAGGCACTGCAGACCTTAAGGAAAGAGACAAAAAGGTAAAGGGATACTTTTGGCATCGAAGCCATTGAAGATTCACAGTGCATGTATTAGGTAGGTTAATAATTGTGTTTATAAAATTGCCCTGGAAGTAAACTGATTCCTTAATGTTAGAATTAAAATAGTATGCTATATTATTTTGTGCCTCTACTCTTACTGTTTATATGGACTAAACATTTTTTCTTACCATTTAATTCCCAAATATCATTTATGATTCTGTTTAATGATAATCTCCTCTCATAAGACTTCATATGTCATCCAGAGTGAGACTGATACCTCTCTCCTGTGTCTTTCCTGTTTCCCAGCACTTCTGTAGCCTGAACACACAGAGTTTTAATGGTTTCCCTACAATGTATGCTTACATCATTCACATACCAAGTGAAGAAAAACACTTTTGATGACCATTATATTACATTTCCAAGTGAAAACCCCAATATAATGTCATTGTTACATTTTCTGAAGCTTATTTTAAGAAACATAAGTAAAAAGGCAATAACTGAATAGATATGTTTAGCAAAAGCTTTAATATGAGCCACAGCAGAACATTAAAACTCTTTTTTTCTCTTAAAGTATATATTTCTCACAATAATTTATGGTGGACACTGCATTATGGTAAAAGCATTTCCAGGGAGTCTGAATCTCAGGGAAACTGCCTCTTTGTAGAATTTAATGGAAATTCACTTTTTGACCTGCTTAAAGCTATTTTTAAAATATCCTTTTCTAAACACGTTGTATCTCTTTTCCTTTTTTTCCTCCCCATAATCAGAGCTGTGTAGAATGCATATTTGCAGAAAGGCTGAGGAAGGCCAAGCAGCCCAGATAAACAGCTTGCTTGATACAGCTGTCTCTCATTAGCATAGGGCTTTCTCTTTGGGAAGCTGGCTTTCCAGATTAGGGCGAGAAAATATCAGGCAGGCAGATGTCAGCTCTGCATAACCAATTGTGGAAAGTGGAACAGCTATAGAATGAAGGAAAGAACAGAGGTTGAGCTGACAGATTCTGGAGAGAGTTAGATTCTCCCAGGGCATCAGAGGTGAGCGAGGAAGGTAGAGCATATATCTTGTCCTTTTTTTGACATCTTTAAACCAGTAGCAGTGTCATTATTCTTGATTGGCTTTCTTCAGATATAACATTCATAAAATAAAGCAGTCTTTTCTCAGATCTTCACTTTCTGGTCTCTGTGATATTTAGTAGCATCAAATAAGAGAACAATATATAAATAAAAGGAGAGAGGTTATAGAATGCACTTATATGATTTCAAGTTAGCAGTATTTCCAGAATTTTATATATTATGTTCCATTGTCAAAGAATCTGGGTCCTCATCCTGATTTTTTTAAATGTTTTTTTTTTCTAACAGAGTTGCCCACGTGTTTATGACGTGTTACACCGTTAAAGAATAAAAATTGCAGTAAACTTGTTGAAAATTCATTTTGTTGCTGTCAATTGCTCATTTATAGGAAATTCTGAATTATAATTAGACCAAGATTTTTTTTTGAGCTTGACACTATTGACTGTGGGCTGGATAACTCTTTGTCATGCGTTGTGCCTTATAGGCCATTCAGCAGCATCCCCAGCCTCTACACATCAGCTAGGTGCTAGCAGCATCCCACAGTCATGACAAGAAAAAATATCTCCAGAAATTGCTAAATGTTTTGTGGGAGTAAAACCACTCTTGTTTAAATATGACGATGATATTTTTCCAGGATGATATATACACAACTGTTTGAGATGGTGAAGGGAGCTTGTGCTTTTACTGAAACAAAACTGAGTTTGAATCCCAGGACTATTATTTTGTACCACTGTGACTTCGATAAACTTACGTAATCTCTAAGAACTTCATTTTCTTTCTTGAAATTTAGGAATAATAAACACCAAATAATGCATGATTAATATATAGCAAATAAACGATAACTTAAAGGTGCCATTGGTTTTACATTTATCATTATTTATCTTAATTATTATGCATGCAAACATTAAAATGCTGATACTGAGCTTCAGAAAATAGTTTTATTGTATATATTAATCTCCATTGGTGACTGTATTAAAATTATAAGGAAACAAAAAGGGATATTTCTACAGCTAAAAGGTAACTGAAGGAAGTAAGTAACAGAGAGAATTTCAGTCAGCATTTGAGGGAATAGAAGTGACTGGGGGAGTGAAGACTGATGAAGACTGAATGCATTCTTCATGCAGGAAGTCATCAAAATTTGTTGGTTCACAAACTCTATCTATGCAATTAGTTTTTACAATTATTTTTCTTGTTGCTTTGTTTTTAACATGAATTGATATATAGCTCATCAGTGTTTAGGAATGTCTGTAAAGGAAAAAACAGAATGAAATAAAACTATAAAATAAATACAGGTATGATACATAAAACAATTTTTTTAAGAATTAGCATTTACAGAGAGATTGTACTCTACATCATTCATGAAACAAGAAAATAATATGATTAAAGGGAAAAATAAGCTAAAAATGAAAAAGCCTTTCAAATTGAATATTGATTTCTGAAAATTTAAAAACATCTGTATGAGAGTACGAATACAAAACACGGTAAACCTCCAAGAAAACAATAAAAAGGAATTAAAAATAAGGAGAAGAATAATAGACACCAAGCAGTAATACAAATTTCCACCATCTGAATAAATAGAAAACAGAATAAAGAATAAAAAGCTGAGAAGAGTTCATCATTGATTAACAATACAGAAGAATGCTCTGAAGCAAAGAAAATTGAAACTTCAAATTGCAAAGACCTACCAATTATTCAGCAAATAGAATGAGGGCAGCATATACTTAAATATATTTCTGTGAAAATTGAGGAAAACAAGAACATTATATAAGGCTCTGAAGAGGAAAGAGAGATAAAAGTCACAGAGGAACGAGAAACACATTGGCACACTATATCAATAGCAAGAATTATAACTAAGAAAATGAAATACAGTCATACCTCAGTACTCGTGGGCTTCAGAACTCATCAAACCCTGTGCTGGTGGCATTTTGACAAGAAAAAAATGTTTCAGCACTTGGTGCTTGTTTGGGACTCATTGCAGTTGCTAGAACTTGTACAAAGCTACCCAACAAGAAAAAATGCTTCATTGTTTGGTACTGGTTGGTTTTGGCATTCATCATCAATTCTGGAACAAATTAACGATGAGTACTGAGGTGCCACTGTGTTTTAAATTTCTGGAGACAGATGATTCCAACTTACAATTCTACAACCAGGTAGGGATTCATACATGAATGAGGGCAGACAACAGATATTTTATATATGTAATGACATAAACAATGAATTTGCCACCAGCCTTTTCTTAAGAACTTGACTAGAGGAAGAATTAGAGGGGAGTGTTGAAGAAAATTGAGGAACCTAAGTACCTAGCAGTTACAATATAATAAAAATATAATGCTGCAAAGATGACCAATAATACCTAAAAGTTGTAAATATGACCATTTGGAAGAAAAATGGAGCAAAGGTGGGGATGGTATTGTGAGTGACTTAACCTCTAAATACTGTAAGAAGAAAATAATACATAACCAAAATTGAAAAATCTAAGAAACAAAATATAAATGCTATTGAGAAATATTGAAGTTAAATATTAGAAGAAATATTTTAAATAATAAAAAAAATTAGGTGAAGAAAACTGGAGACAGGGAAGGGTATGGTAAGAATATAATGTTTTTCCATTACAAATATTTTTTTATAATTTTAATATTTTTATGTACATATTTCATATTTTAAAAATAGGATTACAGTGCCATGTTCTCAAAATCCTTACTCATAAATAAAGACATGGAATAAATAATCCAGAAAAATAGAGTTTACTTGTAATTATTTTTTGAATTCAAAGGTGAATATGGATTAGGGAATTTGTAGCCTTTCAAATAAGGAGTGAAACCACACTTCAGCACAAGCCTACCTTAGCAGGAGATACACACATAGCTTTTATTTCTTTGTATCTGTCTGTCTGAGTTTATTATTCTCTGTTCTTCCATTTCCAATCTCTTCTTCCCTTCTTTACCTACTTTCACCCCTCCTTCCATTGTGTAAACCCTTAGGAGGCTAATACCCACTGCAAAGAAAATGAAAACCCCTGAGACTTCCCTTGTATAAGATCAGATACACAGGGTGGAAGTGTCAAAGGAATTAGACAGTGGTGGCAGCAGTAATAGTTAACACTCATGAATGTCAAACAGATGCAGGGCATTTTACATCCAAAATCTTACTGGATCTAAGGGTAAGCACTCAAGGATTGCTAGCTACAATTTATAGATAAATACACTAAGGTTGTGGATATTAAATGGTGGAACTTGGATGTGATTCCAGTCCTATTTGAAATCAAAGATCACAGTCTTTCCTCACCACAAAGTTGTTTTAAAATGTTAGATTTCTGGTGTTATCATAAGATTTTCATTTGTTGATTTGCCTTGAAGTTTAAGCATGTACTTTATTAAAAAATAAAGTAAACCAAAATGACTCATTGTCATCAAATTCATCTGTGTAGATGCTGACCTCAGTTTAATTCTGCACTGTGCCCTCCAAGTAGATGCGTGTTCTTTTGTTCATTTGGGATCTAGGCCTGACCACCTTTGCTTCTTAATTTCATTTGTTTAGGCTGGTGATGTGAAGATTCCTCACATCAACGCATAGTGCTGAGAAAGCAAAGATGACATGCAGAGTAAATATCAGCAGAAATAATACGATTGAGAAAAGTCAATAGGAGATGCTGAGATAGGGAGGTTGCATTTAGAGATTAGATGCCCCTGAGGAAGCAATGCAAGCAGACATAAATATGGATGTGACTGATAAGCCCCTGTAGGTCAAGGTGGAGTAAAAACATCAGTGCGATATTGCTCATGTACCTCCTGCTCCATGATACAGATGACAACAAGTTGACTTTGTTTCTAAGCATTTTTTGGTATTTTTAGCCATACCAACATTTTTTAAATAATAAAATAGAATAAAATAAATGTATGATAAAAGCTTATAAAAAGTCAACTGTCACATCAGACAATGAACATTGGCAAAGTTTATCACGTGTTGGTGACTAATACCAGATAATATCAAGCTCTATTTCAATGTAAATAAAATGTGGAATTGCAGTAGTGTGTTTCTTTATATATTAAAATCATTTCACAGCAAAGGTTTCTGAGATTCATTGTCTGACCCCCTCAAATCAGGCCACTGTAGCATGGTGGTATAGGCACGCAGCTCTGATAAGTTTTACAATGCACCACAAATTGCTTGCACGTTGGGGCACCAGGTCATGCCATTTATACACACATATGTGCATGTTCACACACAGATTTATTTAAAGTTTTGGATGGCAATTACACAGCATGATGAAATTTTATTTTATTACACTTTTCTTCCATATAGTATACTTGTTCGTTCTCACATTTCCTCTGCAAATGCACACCATTCACAGAGCTGCCCTCAGCTCTGAGCAGATTTTGAAAACAAATACATGAAAGTGCTTTAAGCTTTAGGCAGGTGAAAGGTATCACACATTTTAAAAGTTCAGCTCAACGATGTATTAGAAAGTAAATAACAAGGACACAACGTCTACGAAAACACATCACAGAGTCTGAGAATCCTCCATCATACTTCCTTTTAGTCACTGCTCCTCTTCCACAGAGGTTACCACTAATCTGACCTCTGTGTTTTTATGTAACTACATTCTGGAAAATACTTATTGGTGTTTCTTTATAATTTCATCTTCTACACTTTCTGCCCTAAATAACGTAGTATGGTTTTAGATATTTTAAATTTTGTACAAATGCTTTATATTGTATGTCATCCTTGCTTTGGTCAACATTATATGCATGAGGTTTTTTCCAAATTGTGAGATGTATTTGTAGATCATTTCATTGTTGTAGAATATTCCATTTCATGAGTGTGGCATTCTAAGTTTCATGGACATTTTTGTTGTTTTGAGTTTTTTGGATATTATGATGTAGCTATATAACTATGGTACATTTTAGTACATGACTTTCAGTCAACATGCTGAGACATTTTCAATAGATTATGCCTAACAGTGCAATTGATAGGCCAGTGGTATCTATATCTTAAAATTTAGTTTTTAAAACCAGTTTTGTTATCACAAATTGAACCATTGTTGAATAAATTGAATATTCATTCATGAGTATTAGAACACTGAAACATCACTTTATATTAAAATCTCCTTTCACCCCAGTTTGGACTGTGTCCATCTGGTGACTTGGCTGAGTGGCTTTTTCTCTCTGGTTGGCCAGATGTTTCGAATCAGGGACATGTGAGATGAACTGGTCACTGTGCTTGTTCTCCCAGGAGGAATCTGCCATTTAATTTTTTTGTGGATATTCATTTTTAAATTTATTTTTATTAAATTTGATTTTATCTTTAAATTTAGAATGAAGGTCTTAGCATCCTATGAAAGAAATTTCAGATAAAATTTGGAGGAAAAACTTCAACCAAAAACTTTGACATGGTTTATTTTGGGGGGGTTGCTGTGCAAAACCTAACCACACGTCCAGCATGTGCATGACATATGTCTGAGTTATTTTTTATGGTGTACATGAAAGTTTTCATTGTGTTACACCCTGTCGCATCAAATGTTTGGCCATGGTTACATTCGCAGTCTGTATCTTTAGAGCTCAGACATTTTATTTTCCAGGTTCTGCATAGGGAGTGACATGAGCTCCATTAACACTGCACTGTAAATAACCAACTAAAACAATATGGCATACTGGTTTTATTGCATGTAGCTTAGAAAAGATGTGAAATGGACAGTGCAGTGTTAGGTAAATATTAATGAAATATTATATTTTAAAGTGAATTGAAGAAAATAAAATTGGAAGGTGGGTACACATAGCAGGTAACTAGCCTGTTGGACTTCAAGTCACACAATTCTGACGACTCCTTTTAAACAGAAGAATAAATGGTGTGAAATCAAACTGGCTGAACAGAAGCCACATGTCCATATAAGATTATTTTATTTAGTTAATATTAGTGGAAGGTACAGCGAAATACTGTAAATCCACAATAATGAATACACATGCCGAATTTTGTAGCGTCCATCAATTAAATTTAAAATGGTCAGGGAGGACAGTGTTGAATATCTTTGGGGCAGCAGTCAAGGAAGTACTTGATTAGGGACACACAACAGAAAGTAGACTGTGTAAACAACATGCATGTTTAGACCCCAGTTCCTGAAACTTATGTGGACTCCTCATTATTAATAGAATAATATTCTCAATTACAAAGGTTAAGGCTGAACTATGACAGTATTACAAATGTTGTAATTTCCACAATATCTGAGAAAAGAACTGATTAGAAATTAGTTCCCGAATCTGCCTGCTGAACTCCCCCTGTCCTTTGGAACCACACATCTGTATGCCTTGAAGAATGTCCTCTGCTGCTTTTCTCAGAGGTGACTGTGGAGGAGCCTGAAGATACTAATGTGCATTAAAGATTCCGTTGGTCTTGAAGACTCAAAGGGCAGAGAGGGCTTATCGCTCTAAAAGTCAACAGAAAAAGGTTGAACTATTTTAATAAGCTGATTACAAGTCTCCCTACTTGGTATCAGTTCTCATACAGAAGTTGAGTGTAATGTCCTGTGATTTTTCAGGTGTGATATACCAGGTATTTGATAGAAAAATGTTAAGAAAGTTATGTTTAGTGGGGGATAAGTGGCATGGGCAGTGATGCAGTATTAGGAGTGGTAATTTTTATACAAATATTTCTCTGTGCCAACCACTTTATTTTTGTTATCTAACATATTTCCCTTAACAATCCTTTACAAATTCAGCATTATTTCAGATAAACAGGCAGCTAACTTGGTGAGAACAAAAAATAAATTAAATGACCAAGGCATTGCATCTTGCAAGTAAGAGCGATAGGATTTAAATTTAGAATTTTGTAGCCCCTAAGTAAATTCTCTCCTACAACACACCAGTTCTGCATAGAAGTGACATTTGTATTACCATGGTAAATATTTTCTTTATGAGGTAAATGTCATTATTTATTGCAATAAAATGCCTTGAAATTTTAAATTTGGGGACAGTAAAAAGTGTATTTCTTTTTTATATTGTCAGTGAGGCAAATAATTTTATCGTATCTGTGATAAGGAAGAACTGCATACGTGTTGACATATATAAAAAATCACTGCGAAAGCTGCTTAGATTAGGGCTGGGATTGTGAATCCTTCCTGTCTTGTCTTTTCATTGATTGGCCTTATATATTTCCCAAAGCCCATTTTGCATTTTTGTACAGAGTTGGAGAAAGCTGAGGAAATTATACTCTGTAAAATTTAGTGCTAGATTGCTCACTAATGTGCTCTACTAGATTCATAAGTCAGTTTTTCTGTTTTACTTTTTTTCCTTAACAGATGTTAAATTATCTGAAGGTCATTTTATGTGTGCACAACACGTACACACAGGCCCTCACATGCGTGTGCTTTTTCTTTAGGACTATTTTGTCTGGCTCAGTGCTTGGTCTAACAAGGACACCAAAGGACTATTTGTTCATTGATTAATTTATGTTCTATCTCCTTGACAGGATATTTACTCATCATTGACTTCCTTAGAGTATGCAGACAGTGTGGCAAATAGATGTTCTTTATTAGATACTTTTTGAATTAATGAAATGTGTCTAGCTTATGCATATTTTGTGCAATGAAAAAGCTAGTATGAAACATTACTATTATATAACGTTAAAGAAATAAGGTTATATGAGTCACCAGCTTAGATTAGTTGATACTTAATTTATTTCCTAAGACACTAGAATTCATTTTGGTGAAACCATTATACTATATTTTTACATTCTCTTTTTGTTTCAATTATGCCAAATATTTTTATATCATTATTATTATTATTCCATAATTAAAAACAAACAAAAAAGAAAACAAACCTTTTTGGCTTCTGTTTTGTCTATGGAACTGCTGACTCAGAGAAAATGAGTCCAAAAAGGTCCATTAGCATAAAGTCTCATCCATTGTCACCGTAAGATCATTCACTATAGCATAATTTCGAATGTTAGGAAACAGTCAATATTCTGGGAAGTGTTTCAGGTCTGCTTTTTCTTGTTGATTCATAATTTAATTTTTTAATTATATTTAATTGATTATGCTATTACAATTGTCCCAATTTTCCCCCTAAGCCACCCTCCACCAGCACCCCCCACTCCTTCAGGCCATCCCCACACCATTGTTCATGTCCATGGGTCATGCATATAAGTTCTTTGGCTACTCTATTTCCTATACTGTACTTTACAGCCCTATGGTTATTCTGTAACCACCTATTTGTACTTCTTAATTCCTTCACCTTTTCACCCACTCCCTCATTTTGCCCATATGGCAACCATCAAAATGCTCTCCATATCCATGATTCTACCTTTGTTCTTCTTGTTTGCTTAGTTTGTGTTTTAGATTCAATTGTTGATAGATATGTATTTATCACCATTTATTGTTCATAGTTTTGATCTGCTTTTTCTTAAATAAGTCCCTTAACATCTTATGTAATAATGGTTTGGTGATGATGAACTCCTTTCGTTTATTCTTGTCTGGGGAGCTTTTTATCTGCCCTTTGATTCTAAATGATAGCTTTGCTGGGTAGAGCAGTCTTGGCTGTAGGTACCTGTTTTTCATGACTTTGAATATTTTTTGCCAATCCCTTCTAGCTGGCAAAGTTTCTTTAGAGAAGTCAGTTGATAGTCTTATGGGAACTCCTTTGTAGGTGTTAAATTTGTAGAAGTTCGTAGGAACTAACTTCTCTTTTCTTACTGCTTTTAAGATTCTCTCTTTATCTTTAACCTTTGGCACTTTAATTATGACTTGTCTTGCAGTGAGCCTCTTTGCATCCAATCTTGCTTGGGACTCTCTGTGCTTTCTGAACTTGGATGTCTATTTAACCTTTGGCACTTTAATTATGACTTGTATTGTAGTGAGCCTCTTTGCATCCAATCTTGTTTGGGACTCTGTGCTTCCTGAACTTGGATGTCTATTTTCTTCACCAAATTAGGAACATTTTTCTTTATTATTTTTTCAAATGGATTTTCATTTTCTTGCTCTTTCTTCTCCTTCTGACACCCCTATGGTGTGAATGTTGAAACACTTGAAGTTGTCACCGAGGCTACTTATACTATACTTGATTTTTTTATTCTTTTTTCTTCTTGTTCTGGTTGGTTGATTTTTGCTTCTTTATGTTCCAAATCATTGATTTGGTATTCAGCTTCATCCACTCTACTGTTGTTTCTTTGCAAAGTGTTTTTTGAATCCTTCATTTCTGACTGGATCTTTTTATGTTGTTGAAGTTCTCATTAATTTCCTTGAGCATCCTTATAACCAGTGTTTTGAATTGTGCATCTGATAAATTTCTCATCTCTATTTTGTTTAGTTCTTTTTCTGGACTTTTTTACTTGTTTTTTTTTCTTTTTTTTGGCAGGGGGTGGGTCTCATTTTGGCAGTCTCCCTGTGTTTGTTTCTATGTACTAGGTAGAGCTGCTTTGACTCCCTGTCTTGATAGCATGGTTTAATGTAGTAGGTGTCCTGTAGGGTCCAGTGGCACAGCCTCCCCTATCACCCAATCTGGGTACTTGAGGTGTGCCCTCCATGTGGGCTGAGTAGCTGCCCTCCTCTTGTAGTTGAGCCTTGATTGCTGTTTGCAGGTCAATGGAAGGGATTTACCCAGGCCAATTAGCTGTAAGGATTGGCTGTGGCCACTGACCACCAACCTCTGCCCTCTGTGGAGGTCAGCTCTGCAGAGGCAGGGTGGTGGTACTCTGACATGGTCTGTAGCTGTCCATTGGGTGTGCAGGCTCTGGAATTTCCTGGGTGATGCAGGCCAAGGTCAGCCCCACCTGTGTTCTACCCAGGGCTACTCTGTGTGAGCTATAAAGCAATCTGAGATGGCTGCTACTTGTGCTGAGCTTGGAGATTCCCAGGCAAAGCTGATCCTCAATCTGGACTAGTTGCTGCCTGTGCCAGGCCTGGGTCACTTAGCAAGAGGTATGAGAGTTGAGGGCTCACTGAGACAAGCTGTTGCTTGTTTGAAAGGATTTAGGAAGTTGTGTGAAGCATGATCCAAGACCAGCCATTCATATGGAAAAAGTAATGGTTAACAGTTTGTGTGGGCTGTAAGTTGGGTGGGATGGAGTCTCAGGGAATCATCATGATGGGGTTGATAGTGTTAGCCAGGTTGATGGAGTCTCAGATATGGCACCTGCCTGCAGGCTCTGTGGCTCTGTTGGGGGAGGGACTGAATAAAAAAACAGTAACTTAACCACCCCTTTAATAAATCATTCAATAATGACTTTCAGCATCTGAGAAATTCTGCTTATTGTCCAGGACAATAGAAGACACACACATGTGATGTTAAAAAAAACATGACTAAACAAAAGTTTTAGATAATTGCACAAATGCCTTCCCTTCTCCCTCCTGCATCCAAGGAAACATCATCATAGCCAGGTGGTTATTAAGACACCTTGAACAGCATTAAATTATAGATGGGTTCTAGTTAAGCTCAGGGACCACCTAAACTCAGACAAAATGGAGAGGCAAAGTGCTTATTTTGAGAGATGGCAAAATGGTTCTATTGTAAGAACCTCTGCTGTTGACTACAATTTCCTACTGTTCATGTTAGTCTAGCCATTTTTGGTTGTAAGAAGTAGAGTCAAATCAATGCATGTTGAATTCCCAAGTGATTGATGGGTCCCATAAAAGTGAAAAGAACTCAAATTTGTGCATACCTTACAGTCTTTAATATCAGTGGCTTCTCACACCTTAATGCTCTTTCACAGGAATAAAGACCACTGTTCAGGCATTCTTTGTTGTTTACCTTTAGGTACAACCAATTACACAGAGGAAGCGTACTTAGGTAGTCTCCTTTGAAATCTAAAAAATACTTTTTGTGAAATATGTCATACATAAAGAAGAGCGGGTAGAACATAAATGCACATTTAAAAAATCACCTGATAATCCGCCCTGGCTGGTGTAGCTCAGTGGATTGAGCGTGGGCTGCAAACCAGGCATCGCAGGTTCAATTCCCAGTGAGGGCACATGCCTAGGTTGCAGGCCATGTCCCCCAGCAACTGCACATTGATGTTTCTCTCTGTCTCTCTCTCTCTCTCTCTCTCTCTCTCTCTCCCTCCCTTCCCTCTCTAAAAATAAATAAATAAAATCTAAAAAAAAAAAAATGGAAGCGCTTTAAAAAAAAAATCACCTGATAATCCTACTTGGAGGAGGAACTAAAACATTGCCTACACTGTAGAAATCTTTTTTTTTTCTATTTAAATACACACACACACACACACATATTTATAAAATAAAGTTTACATCTATTTATATATCATTATGCCATATATTAGGTAGTTTGCCTGACTTCATATTTTTGAAATTATTATTTTATCTTTTGATTACAGTTTGTATTCAACAGCGTTTATATTAGTTAAAGGTGTACAGCAGTGGATAGGCATTCACATAGTTTACAAAGTGTTTCCTCTGATAGTTCAGATTACACATATAGAGTAATCTGTATGTATTATTTTGTGACTTGTTTCTTTCAATTTATATTTCCTTTGGTGATATCCATTTATGTTGTTTTATTGCTATATGGTATTCTAATATATAAATATACCACAATGTATTTGACTAGAACTTGTCTTATTAGACATTTGACTTGATCTAATTTTACCTGTTTAAAATTGCTCATATGAACTCGAGTGTCTGCTGATATGTCTGAGAAGAGATCCTTTGGTTATGTACAACTATGTGAAATTGATTATGCATGTCCAGCTTACCACATAATGACATGCTCCTCTCAAAGTGAATTGCATAAATTTACATGTCACCCACAGTATCTGAGAGCTTCCTTGCTATGTACTCTCAACAACACTCAGAGTTTTCAGGTATTTTAACATAAGCTAGTGGGTATGTAATTATTTTCCAATTAGATTTTAATTTGCACTTCCCAAATTACTAAAGGGGTTCAGTGTGTTTTTGTATGTTTAGTTTTCTCCTTTGGGAAATTTCTGTTAAAATTTTCTTCATTTTAAAAAGAAGTATAGGTACATAGAACAGGCTGACATCTGTCAAAGGGGAGGAGGGCCGGGGGACTTGGTGAGAAAAGGTGAAGGGATTAAGCAGATACATATATGATACATAGATATAGACAAGTGTGGTGATAACCAGAGGGAAAGGGGCTGGGGGGAGGTGGAAGTGGGCAAAGAGGGAATACATGGTGACAGAGAGAGACGACTTTCTGTCATCTCTTGGGGCAATGAGAGCACGATGCAGTGTGCAGATGACTTGTTATTGAGTTGTACATGTGAAACCTGTATGGTTTTATTAACCAATGTCACCCCAATAAATTCAATAAAAAAGGAGTAAAAAATTAGTCACAGGGATGTAAAGTACAGCATAGGAAATGTAACTATGTACGGTGCCAGGTGGGTCCTAGGCTTACCGGGAGATCACTTCGCAAATTACAGAAATGTCTAACCACTGTGCTCTATACTTAAAATAATATAAAATAATATTGAATCTCAACTGTAATCAAAAAATAAAAAATACCAATAATTGAAAATAAAAACCTTCTGTATCTATATCTATTCATGATTATAAAGGTTTATTTGTTAATAGTTTTATATTATTCATTTACATTTAAAAAATCTTTCCTTCATTTTAATTTTAGTTACTTCTTTTATTATTGATATGCAGGAGTTCTGGTTGTACATTTTGAAGTTGCTCTTTTGTCATTCGTGTCTGTGTGAAAAAAATACAAATAACGCTCAGATTGTGGCTTGTTATCTTATTCTTTTTAAGATGTCTTTGGAGGAAGTTTGTAATTTTCATATGATCTGTTTTTACATTTCTTTACTTAAGATAATACTACACCATTTATTCTTCTTTTATAATTTTTCCTGACATTAAGAAGTATAGTTTGCACCCACCAGCCTTATTTTTTTCAAAAAGCATCTAACTGCTCTTGGTTTTTTGCATTTTTATAAACCTCTCATAATCGACTTGTGACAAACCACCACAAAAGTAATAACATTATGTTTGTTTATACTGTCAGTAAATTTGGGGAAGTCTGTTATCATAAAATTTTAAAATTTCAATTCCTAAAAATGATAGATTTCTCCATTCCAAGCATTTTATAATAGTTCTCAATAGAATGTTATCAGGTTCTTTATAAAGATTTTATTTTTTGGGTTATGTTTATACCTCAGTACTCCATATTTTGTTGTTTTTGGAAAATGATAGAATTCTTAAAATTCCATTTTGTTTTCTTTTACAGTTCATTTTCTAACTCATGTTGCTGATATATAGAAAAAATGTTTTTATATGTTGACTTTTATCAAGAATTTTTTTAAAGTTTTATAAACTCTTTTATACTTTCTTATAATTCATCTGTTTACTCCTCTGATTTCTCCCTGTACATAATTGTGTCATTTGTGCATCTATAAAATGGCAGTTTGTTCCTTAGTATCTAATGTCATATTTTTTAATGTATTAGCCAGCTCCAATAGAGCTATTTTAGTTCTCAGAAGGAATATTTTAAATAGTTCACCATTAAGTTATATCTTTGCTATTTTTTTGTTTTCATAGTTATACTTTATTTCCTTTTCCTTTTTTATTAAGTTTATTGGGATGTCATTGGTTAATAAGATTTTATAGGTTTTAAGTGCACACTTCTATGATATGTATTTTGCAGATTGCATTGTGTGCCCACCAGCCAAAGTCAAACCTTCTTCCATCACCATGTATGTGACTCCCTTTACTCCTTACTACTCCCCATCTCCTTTCCCTCTCTGGTAACCATCATATTTTTGTTCGCGTCTATGAGTTTTTTTGTTCATTTGTTTTTCTTGTTTGTTCATTTCTTGCTTTTAGTTTTATATACCACATGTGAATAAAGTCATATGGTTCTTAACCGTTTTATCTGGCTTATTTCACTTATCATGATGTTTTCAAGGTCCATCCATGTTGTTGCAAAAGGCAGTGTCTCATCTTTTCTTATGGTGGCTGAGTAGTATTCCACTGTATGTATGTAGCGCTTCCTCTTTATCCAATCCTCTATCTAAGAGATCCCATGTTCCCCGTGCCCTGGCCCCTGGGAAAAATGTTGCAGTGAACATAGGGCTGCATATATCTTCGTGAACAATGTTTGTAAGTTTTTCAGGTAGATACCCAAAGAGTATCTGGGTCATATGGTAACTCTATTCGTAATTTCTGAGGAACCTCTGTACTGGTTTTTACAGTGGCTGTACCAGTTCACATTCTCACCAGCAGTGAATGAGGGTTCCTTTTCCTCCACAACCTCTCTGACACTTGTTACTTGTGTTGTTGGTATTAACATTCTAACAGGTGTGTCTTACTATAGTTTTTATTTGCATTTCTTTAATAGCTAGTGACATTGAACATCTTTTCTTATATCTGTTGGCCTTGTATGTCTTCTTGGGATAAGCATCTGTTTAAGTCCTCTGTCCATTTTTAATTGGATTATTTGTTTAGTGTTAAGTTCTATGAGTTCTTATATATTTTGGATGCTAACTCTTTGTCAAAGCAGTTGTTTGCAAATATCTTCTCCCATTTGGTTGGGATCCTTTTGTTTTGTTTGCAGTTTCTGTTGCTGTGCAGAAGCTCTTTCTTTTGATATAGTCCCATTCATTTACTTTTGCTTTCTCTTCCCTTGCCTTTGGGGTCAAATTAATAAAATCTCTACAGCCAAGTTCCATAAGTTTAGTATCTATGTTTTCTTCTATGTAATTTATTGTTTTGTTGCATCCCAAAAGTTTTGATATCATTCTTATTTGTCTGTATATATCTTTTGATCTCACTTTTTCTTTTAAGACCCAGTCATTTTTCAGTAGTATGTTTAATTTCCACATATTCATGGATTTTTAAACTTTCTTTTAGCAATTGATTTCTAATTTCAAAGCACTGTGGTCAGAGAATATGCTTGGTATGATTTCAGTCTTCATAATTTTGTTGAGGCTAGTTTTGTGTCCCAACATGTGGTCTATCCTTGAGAATGTTCCATCTGAAGTTGAGGAAAATGTATAGTCTGATATTCTGTGATTAAAGCTTCTGTGAATGTCAATTATGTCCATTTGGTCCCTCATTGTCATTTAAGGTCAATATTTCTTTATTGATTTTCTGTTTGGATGATATGTCAGGGGAGTATTTAGATCTCCCAATATTATTGTGTTTTTTGTCAGTTTCTCACTGGTTCTGTTAGTAGTTTCTTTATATTTTTTATATATTTATATTAAGTGGAAACCATATTAAATGTTAAGTCCCCCTTAACACATAAATGTCTCAACAGAGAAGGGATCCATCAAATACCCAAGGTAACCAAGGTAATAAGCTCAGAAAGAAAATGAAAATTTCCAGAAAATAAACTTAAAGGCGTGGTAGTATATGGTACAAATGACAGAGAATTCAAGATTGCAGTTCTGAAACAACTCATTGAGATGCAAAACACAGACAGACAACTTAGTGGACTCAGAAACAAAATCAACAAAGCAAATGAGTCCTTTACCAAAGAGAATGAAACTTAAAAAAAGAACCAAATAGAAAGTCTGGGGATGAAGAACTCAATACAAGAGATAAAGAATGAACTAGCAAGCGCAGGAAATAGAACTGACCAGATGGAAGAAGGAATAGTGATATCAAAGGTAGAAATCTAGAAACAACACAGAGGAAAGAACAGAGACAGGTAAGCATTAAAAAACAATGAAAGAAAGCTGTAAGAACACCTGACTCCATCACAGAGAGTAAGATAAGACTCACAGGCATACCTGAAGAAGAGGAGTGGGAGAAGGGAACAGAGAGCCTGTTCAAACAAACAGTTGAAGAGAACTTCCCAAACCCATGAAAAGAGGTAGATCCTTGAATCCAAGAAGCAAACAGAACACCTAATTACCCCAATCCAAAAGAACTCCAAAGCACATTGTACTAAAACGGTCAAGAATTAATGACAAAGAAAAAATTCTAAAGGCTGTCAGAGAAAAGAAGGCAGTAATCTATAAAGGAAAGCTCATTAGACTTCTCAGCAGAAACTCCACATGCTAGAAAAGAATGGAATCAAATATTCAAGCTACTAAAAGAGAGAAACTACAAGCTAAGAATAATATATCCAGCAGTTATCCTTTAGATATGAAGGAAAAATAAGGACTTTTCTCCACATACAGAAGCTGAGGGAATTTACCACCAGAAGACCTCCACTGCAGGTACTATTCAAGGAGGTTATTCTATTTGAAACAAAGAACAAAGGTCACAAAACTATGAGTAAGATCACCAACAAACACACAGCTTAAATAGGGATAATCTGTGACAACAAAACATAAGAAGGAGGTGGTAAAGGTCTGAATTTGCAAAGGGAGATGGAGATTAGAGACAGTCAAACCTACTGGTAACCACACACAAAAGAAACCCAAATGCAGACACAGATTAAAGAGGAAAAAAAAAAAAAAGAGGAAACAGAGGAAAGAAGTGTGAAATACCACCCCCAAAAAACAGCAGACAGAAACACAATTGAAAAGAATCAATGGAGGCACAGAACCACCAGAAAACAAAAGATAAAATGGCTTTAGGAAATTCACATACGTCAATAACTACCCTAAATATAAATGGACTGAACTCACCAATACAAAGGCACAGAGTAACAGATTCCATCAAAAAACAAAACCCAACCATATGCTACCTTTAGGAGACAGATATCAGCTGCAAAAACAAATACAGACTCAAAGAGAAAGGATGGAAAATGATATTTGAAGCAAATGACATTCACAAAAAAGCAAGTATAGCCATACTTTTCTCCCCTCAGTGAATAGAGTAAGATTATGGTAACTGATCTTTGTTGTTAAAAGAACCTTCAATTCCCGAGATAAACTCAAATGTTCTATGATGTACTGTACAGGGTCCAGCACAAATAATGCCCCCTTTTATTGCAAAATCATAAACATGTAATTCTGTAACATAACAATATCACACTCAGCACACCATTTGACATTTTAGGTGAAATGTTCAAGTTAAAACTATAAATTATTATACCCATATTAATACCCACCAACTACACTCAAGCAGGCTTTACTCTGTCAGCCCCCTGTATTTTGTGTACTTATTTGTTACTGGGATACAGTTGCTATTTCCTGGTATAATATACTTTTTTTCTGACATGTTTTCTAGAACTCATTGGTGTGTTGACAAAAGAAATGAACAAACAAAACAGAAACAGACTGGTGGTTGCCAGAGGAGAGGGCAGCTTGGGGGGCTGGTTGAAAATGGTAATGGAATTGAAAAGTACAACGGGTAGTTACAAAATAGTTGTGTGGATTTAAAGTACAGCATAGAAAATATAGTCAACAGTAATGTAATAACAATGTATGGTGCCAGATGGGTACTATAAATACTGGGGAGGAATGCTTTGTAAAGTATTAGTATATGATTGTGTAATCACTGTGCTGTACACCTGAAACCAATACTGAATAGTGCTGAATGTAAACTGCAATTGAAAAATTAAAAAATTTAACAATGAAAAAAAGGATATCTTAAAATGGGATTAAAAAACAGCTCTGAAATTTCATTAAAGTTTACTTATCCACATTAATTTGTGGTAATGAAATGAATTTGGGATTCAAAATATGACTGATATGACATTTTAATGACCATGTATATATGTTTTACTGAAGTCTTTAAGTTTTACTATGTCTTTTAGAACTCATAGTCCTAAATTAAAAAAGGCTTTTGAAAATTCATTTCTACTTTGCAAAAGCATAACATTCTTGACTTTCTTGGCTGGTCCCTGACAGTTTCAATTAACATCTGTTATTTTTTGGCATAGTTATTATTGATGTCACTTTTAATGCTCAAAAGTGTCCAGTTGGGATAATTAAAGATATGGTAACTGTCATTAGTTAATGCCTACTCATTCTTCTGTTGTTCTCTTTTAGGCTAAATTTTAATATTACCATGAAAGTCTTCTGTAACGTCTCAGACTAGATTTGGTCTTGGCTACAGAATTCCACAGAATTCTGCATTTCCCTTTTGTGATATTGTAGTTGTACCAGCAGTTTGTTTACAATATCTACTCTTTCCAGCTAGATATAATCATTATGACAGCAGGAGTTTTGACTACTTTATTCAACATTGAAATCCCTAGAAACTAGTATAATGCATAGAAAATAGTAGGTTCTTGATACAAGTTTTTGAATGAATGAAAGAAGTATACAGTTTTAAATTCTGTATGTCAAAGAATTAAGCAAACTATTAACGGGAAGTCTAGGTAAACAAATTAAGGAAAAAATTTTTTTAAAATATTATATTAAGCTATTCATAGGCCTTAAGAAAAGAGTCTACTGAAAGTCTACTGAGAGTCTACTGAGTCTACTTTACAAGACAGATGCCAGAAGACTTTTTGGTGTGTTAGGTAGGTTATCACAGATTTATCTCCCCTTCCTTCCATATAAGGACATTCCACTTCCTAGACATGTATGTAGATATATTTACTCCATATTTTGCCATGTATAATGTGCACTTTTTTGCCTGAACTTTTGAGGGGAAAATAAGGATGCACATTACACATGAGTACTACTAATTTCTGTATCTATATGTGTTTTAATTATTTTATTTATGCTTATGCATTAAAAATATAACTCTAGAAACCAATAATGACATCTGTATGCAAAATAATACCCTCGAGTATAATAACCAATTTTATTTCTAAATATAAATAAGTAAAAATTGAATTAAAAAAATAAAATGAAAGATTTTTTTCTTGAAAGTTTGGGCCAAAAACATGGGTGCATATTATATGTGGCAAAATACAGTACATAGAAGGAGAAAAAAATAAAAAAATAATATATATGATAGTAACTGAGCAACTGTGTCTGCATGGCAAGCTTTATTCTTTATACTTTACTACCTTACCTATGATCTACATTGTTTTTCACAAATAGGTAAAACATTACCATCAGAAATGAAGTGATTCGTTTTAAAGAAAGACCTGTATCATACCTAAATAGTTCACTGTGTTTAATTAAGTAGGGTGTTTAGTTAATTAATCTAACAGTTTTCAAGATGAATCTCAGGTTTGGTCATTGTTTATACCCAAAAGTTCCTGGAAGTTACACCAAAAACTGAGAAATTTTATCCCTCAATAATGACTTAATGAGAGTTTTTGTGGAAGAAGGTTTTCTGTGAGGACATACAATGGAAGTAGGAGTTGTTCATTGTCATACCTACCCAATCTCTGAGTGAAACAGTAGGAGCCAACACAAAGATTGAGATTCAACAGCATAATCAACCATATTAATTTATTATGTTGTTTGGTTAGATTACTGTGAGAAAAATATAATAGATTAGGCAAAAACAAATCATTAAAATTGCTGAATGTGAAAATAGACTGTGAAGTCCAAGTACATTAAGCATAATGGTTGACAGACTGCTGTTGACACTGCGACTCACGGGGAAACAATGTAACTTCTAAAAATGAAATGTAAGCAAGATATTGACTTTCAATTATTTTGTGAGCTATGTAGAACAGAAATAACTACAATACTGTCTTGTATTGTACTTAAATGGGTATACTTCTCAAGAAATTTTGTGATTTTTTAAATGAAAGTTTATGTAGCTACTCTGCAGTGTGTACCCTGTTATGGAAATCATATTGCAAAGAAAATAATGTTATTTCAGTGTCTTCTTGCACTAAAAAGGATCTACCAATTTAATCATCATGGAAATAGCCAAAAATAGTTTAAATCTTCAAGTAAAATTATGTTAATTCAGCATTTTAATGCATATTTTCATTACATTACTTGAGATACTCTGCTTTCTACTTAAGGGTAACCTTATTTGACCTAGTTACAGTAACCACTATGTTCATCAGTCTCTACCATGTGTTTTTTACAGGCTTTTGTTGGTTGCTCTGTTTTTAAATTTGAGCCCTTAGTAGATTAAATAACTCAGTTGATACCATGCTCAGGCTGGAATGATAATGTGTACACTGTATACAATGTATATACATACTGTACAATGATCATCAGTTTGTACAGTTCCCATGGAGGTAAATCCAAGGGGGCACACATGATGTAAGTCTGTCCAAATAGAGGAAAACATAGTGATTTTTCTGGACATACTTGGATTTTTTGTTGTCAGTGAAGGTGATGTAATATGCATATGGTCCTTTTGCTTGGTCACAGCCATACTGACATAGTAAAATTAGCTTTTTTAAGGTAATCGAACTCTAAGGAAGAGCTTAGAGAGAGCATACTCCTGCAGAGACTGATGAGTGCCATGGTAACAAGACCAAATCAGGTTACTCTTAAGTAGGTTACTTATTGGTTCATCCCTACATGTACCATAAAGAGTCAAAATAAAGAGTATTCGTTCCTTCTTACTTAAGCCAATTTTATTTTGGATACTTATCACTTGCATCTTAAAATAATGAATTGAAACAATAGATTTATGACTTTAGCATTTAGCTAGAATTTCACATTATTAAAACCATAAAAAAAGAGTATCTATTTGAAGAAATAAATGGGTTGGCTACATACAGGTATGATTTTATTTTCAGACATTAGACTAAAGACATATGGTGATAATAAATTACATAGTGACACTAAAACATATGTTTATGAGATCTGACTATTACAAATGACCACCCATTATTTTGGACAATTATCCTCACATTATGAAGTCCACAGATGACATAAAATTCATTCTTTTGATGTTTACTAAACTTAAAGTATTACACAGCAGATTTATAACTCAAAATTTTATTCTGTTTTTTTTTCATGCTGCATAGAACAAAACCTACTGTATTAAGAAGAAAAAATATATAGTTAATAAGTTCATGTGATCTATAAGTGTTCACTAACAGATAGGAAAGAAAAAAGGAGGGGAAACATGTTTTCAGATATTAAGAGACCAGTACTGAAGAGAGTATAGAAACAGAGTATCCATGGAGTTGCTGACCTCCCCCCACCCCCACTTTTTTGGTTGAGGACAACAATAATGGATAAGCATTTAAGATTCAACCAAGAGATGAAAAGAAAAGTGTTGTGTTTTGCCATGTGTAATGCTCACCCAAGTTTTAGGCCCAAACTTTCAGAGGAAAACTTTTTATTCAACTTTTTATTTATTTATATTTAGAAACAAAACTGATTATTGTATTCAAAAATCAAAACTGATTTTTGCATATGGTATTGTTATTGCTTTCTAGAGTTGCACTTTTAATGCATAAAAATAAATAAAGGAATTAAAAACATTTATATAGACATGGAATTAGTACTACCCATGCGTAATGCACACCCTTATTTTTTCCTCAAAAATTTGGGCAAAAAAATACACATTATACATGGCAAAATATGGATAATCCTACTAGACTTCAAGGTTTTATTGTATTTCAGCCTATTCAGCTTAAAATTCTTCACTTACACAAAGTAAAGCAGCAAGAAAGATAAATCATCTAGAAATTAGGCTGCTTAGTTGTAAAAATGTAAAAATAAATTTAGCTCCTTTTACAAATTCATTTTTCAGCATTCACTCACCGACATTTCAGTTTCTTGAAATGAAGTTCTCGTGAAGCAGGGAAAGCAGCAGAGCTTTGTATTCATTGGTTTCTTTTTGCACAAATCAGAAAATATGTGGCTGAATATTTTCATGATTGATTGTGGTTGCTGAAATTGTTTTGCACAAATATATCAGTTAGGAAAATAAAAATGAATATTTTAAACAATTGTTGCCAGAAATCGATTGTTATTAAATTGATTCTTGATGAAAATAAAGAGCATAAGCATTGTAATGCCCTTCTCATTTTTGATGCTCTAGAAAGGAGCAGCAAATAGGAGTGTTTCCTCTGGTGCACAGACTCCGTGAACAGGGTTTAGAAGTAGGAGATAGGAAGATTAATTATTCCAGTTATTTTTTGAAACTCACTGCTTAGCTTCCTTTTATTTATTTTATCTCTTTCTTTTCTGTTTTCTAATAGAGCCAGAAGAAAAGACATCTCTTATGAGTGCTTATAAAATATACTGCTACTTCATATTATACACTGATAGCTGGTTCTTTTCCCTTTTTCAGGTACATGGGATATTGCACTTCTCAGACCACTTGCAGTTGAGAATGTCGTATGTACCCATCATAAAATGTGAGTACAAATGATATTTACCACAGCTTGGCTGAGACAGTGAAAATGCATGATTCTCTAATATTTGCATTTCCCTTACATAGTGACCAAGAAGGTAGTTTCAGCTAAAAATATGGTGATGTCTTTATCACCTGAGGTTCTTGAGGGAGAGTGTGTAGCAGAGTCCCAAGTCATTGTGGATAGGACGCATGGCATGACCAGATCCTAACTTTTGTTGCATTAAGAAATTGAGTTGGGTGGGAAGAGGTATCAGTTTACTGGCAACCCTTATCCTCTTATACAATTTAGTGCTAATGGGTATGAAATACCTCCCCAGTTCCACCCTTAAATTCTGGATATTAAGTATGGTGTTTGTGTAAAAGTCATATAATGCCATTTCAGCACCTTCCCGTGCTTTATTTTTATGCAACATGTTGAGATGTTAATGATGATATTGAAGAAAGTCTGATATTTTGCACCTTTTGCTGAGGGGAACAGACAATCACTGCCACCATTAATTTTTGGACGTTTTGAATTTATAGAGCTGTGCAGTGTCCAGACTGAGATTTCCAACTGGCATTTAGAGGTATATTAATTGAGACTACTCAGGAGGAATCCATACTAAAGGTATAGGATTGAGAGTCATTAGACTATAGGTGATAGCTACTACAGTATCAATACATAAAAGAGTATGTAAGAGAGCATACAGAATAAAATTATTGTGAGAAGTAAGCGATAGAAATGGAAAAACAATTGAAAGAAGTATGATCTTTCTGTTGGGTATTTGAAAAACGAGAGAGAGAGAGCATTGCAACTAGAATAATACTTAGAAAAAATTGGAAGTCCCTTTCCCTCTTTTTGATGTGTGAGTGTCTTAAATTGCAATAAAGATCTAGACAGTAAATAGAGAATATAGTGAACACTGTGGTGCTCCCTCATGTGCCAGGAGTGTTGGCTTTTGTAGCTCAGAACTGAGTTTCTCCAAGGATTGTTGTTGGCTGGAGGAAACTTTCTTCACAAGATTAAAACCATTCTGATGGGTCAGCCCACATTCTAAGACTGCTTGATGAAGGCATACAAAGTTCAACTCTTTGCCTCACTTGAGACAACTTTGAAGAGCCAGCCAGCTCCAGAGCTCCTCTAGGAAATGCTGAGGCTTCGTTGCCACTGCATTGCAGCTTAACTTCCCACACTGTTTAGTCCTGTTTGCCTCACCCCTCATAGGTGTTGATCTTCAGAGTACTCAGTAAGCCTCCTCTCTATCTGAGTCTCAAAATCTCTTGCCCGGGAAGTTCAGACTGTGACAGAGAGAAATAAGAAAAGCTAGAGAACAGCAGTTGGTACAGTGTTCCAAAATTGGAAGGGAACACAATCAGAGGCATAGACAGAATAATTGGTTAATCAGAAAGTTGTACATTTGTTTTGCAATGAAATTGAAAAGAATGAATATGTGGATGTAGGTAATTAAAGAAATGGAACATTGAGGGTGTTCGTGCCTGAGAACCTTAATTTGTTTTTTCTATGCAGTTGACATCCTTTTCTATTGAGTTGCAGAGGGGTCTTTGAGATCTAAGGAAAGTTATAGCATTTTAATCTCATACGTATGGCGGATAGGGAAGGTAGGTGGCCAGGACAAGTAGAATGATTGCAATTCTAAGGCCAAAACTGAAGTCAGAAAGAACACAGGATTGGAAAGAGCAAAGATGTCAAATGTTGGCTGAGTTATTTTACATAAATTGATAATCTGAGTACTCATCATTCCTCTGAACACTTGAGATAGCAATAACTGCCCTTGTTACTTTATACAATTGTGATTATTAGTAAAAATATTGTATGTTAAATTTTAATAGCCAAATGTATATAAACAGTTGTTTTAGTTCATATAAAGAAATACTGGCTAGAGTTGGCAAAGTAAGTTGAACATTGTGCAAGAGAATATGTGAGTGAAAAATCCTAAGCATATTAATGTAAATCTTACTGCCTGTGCTCCAAAGTATTACTGTGTGCTGCTTACACAAAACCCAGTGATTGAGATTTGAAGTCAATAATGAGCTTTGTGAGGATGATTTATAACTGGCTACCTTTTGAAAAAGGGTCCCCCACGATAGATCAGTGTGCTGTCGTAGAACCACTTATCACTGCGCTAAATACCATGATTATCCTTGTTACTGATTCCATTCTTCCTCTGATCACCAGATTGAAGTCATCTCTGATTGGTCTGTCTTGTCTTAGCCCAAGGCACAGCTCTGCGAGTCGGTGGAGTTTGAATTTTTTTCTCTAATTGTCTTGGTTATGTTGTTAACATTGACTCCATTAGCTCTGTGTTCCCATTGGCTTTCTGGAAACCTCACAAGGAGCAGGGCCAGTTGGCATATTGGCTCCCCTTCCCACTGCGGGAGGAAATCTGCATGTAATGTATCTTAAAAACAAAAGAAGAAAAGGAAGGAAGGAAAGAAACACATAAAAAAGACAAAATAAACTGCAAGAGAGACTTCTAGCTTAAGGAAATATAATGAATAGTGCACTACAAAACTGCATTTGGCTAAAAATTGTTTTAAATGCCAAGCACATACCTCCATCAACATGTGCACATACATTTACACACACACTCTTACACACTCCCTCCTTTGTATCTTGCATACTAGAAAAGTAGCAAACTAGCAAACTTTGCATACTAGCAAAATAGATCATGTTTGATTTTTAATGCCAACCCCTCAAAGCTAAGTCAGTTTTGACAATTCTTTTCTTCCTCTTTCTTTTCTCCAGGAACCCAGCCCTCACCTCAATTAAACATGTGCCAAACAAACAAAAACAAAACAGAAAAAGGATAAAGGCCTTTTATTATAAATGTATTACAAGCAAAGGACTATAAAGATGATCAGTAAATAGCCTTTCCTGGAGGACATTTACTGCCTAATAAGCCCTTAGTCATAACTTCTGGCAAGTAAGTAAGGAAAGTTTGGGGCTACGAGGTGAATTAGAAAGAAAATTCCATTTATTTACTTGTGGGAAAATAAATCTTTTCTAATTGGAGAAAAGTGAAGGGTAGTAAGCAACCTAATTTCTATTGAGATATTATTATTTGCTAAGTATTATTCTGTTAATTTTATATATGTTGCCTTGTTTAATTTTCACATCTTAACACTCCCGTTGCTAAACTGGTAGCCAAAATAACATAAACTCAGTATGCAGAAGCTGTGGTGCTCAATGTTTTCCATAAGAACCCTGGAGTCAGAGTTATCAATCATCATCATGTTATGGATAAGAAAAATTGAGCTAAAGGTTTTATTTGCTTAAGCACAAACTCCAGCAAATGGGAGTCAAAAACTTGTCTGTTGGTTGGTGAGGAAGAGTGTGGGAGCAGATGGCAAAATCAGAGGGATATGGGCATTGTTGCTGGTGGAGGATGGGGGTGCATAAAGTAAGCACCAAGGGGAGCCATGGGGCCACTATCTGCCTTTACAGTGGAAGACGGTTTACAGTGCTGCTCACAAGTGCATGGATTTCAGTGGCCCTCTCATGTCAGAATCAGTTTCTGATGTCTTTCCAGTCAAAATGAATTGCTTTTGGGGGGTTAAGGGATGGAGAGATGGAGCAAAAAGGAAAAGAAGACTCACAGACATGGACAACAATGAGGTGATTGCAGTAGGGGCTATAAGAGGGATAAATGGTAATGGACAAAACAATACAATTAAAAAAATGAAAAAGAAAACAAAATTAACTGCTCATTCATTTGCCTTTCTACTGGACTGTTTATATAATTTAGCTCCTTTTTATTTGGCTCTGTGTGTATTTACTTTTGCATATGACTGCCATCTATTAATGAAAGACAGTTCAGCACAGAAAGAAAGCACAGCACATGGAATCGGTGTGCCTGGGTTCATGCTGGTAAGCTCTGTGATTTGAACAAGTCTACTAACTACCCTGTTCCTCAGTTTCCTTCTCAGTAAGAGTGTCTATTGATAGTGCTTACCATGAGGGATTGTTTCGTTAATTAAACATGCAGTTTTTATGGATTAAATAGAATAGTATGTATCACCTAGTATGTGCTTGTTATTACTATAATAAATAGTTTGAGTTTTTTAAATTTTCTGCTCTTCCCAACCTGATACATGGCTATGCCATTTGGCCATTCAAAGAAGACTAGCAAAGCTGTATAAAATAAGTAGAGTCAATAATTAATAATGTATTCTATCTATAAGATTTGAACTCCAGTCTATTCTTGATAGACTATCTCACAAAAAGTATAGAAATTGCTTTGAGAGTATTTGTTTCAGCCCACCTTCTAAATAAGGGGTACAGAATACTAAGATTAATGAAATCAGATTTCTTCAGTATTCAACTGACTTTGCACCTGGGACTGCAGAAGCTAGAATATGTCTTTAAATAGTCCCATGTAACATGAAACAAGAGAACGTAAAGAAATCCCAGCAGTAGCACTAGACTTTATTTATCAGCTGTAACTTATTTTGTGTCTCCTGTGTGTTGGGTACTTTGAAACATTCTAGACACGCAAAACTAAATTTAATTTTGTCTTTCAAATTTGATAGAAAAAAACATAGTGGGTTGACATTATAATTTCAGAAACAGAAGATGGTAGGAGTTAGAAGTTAAAACAAAAGAAGTTGGAATGACGTAGATCTTTGAAATATTCCATATCAGACTAGAAGAATTCAGAGACAGGGATGCTGGATGGTTACTCAAAAAGGATGTCTCATTGGACTGAGTTTTGGGGTTGGGCTTTGAGTATTGAAAGGCTTTCAGCAGGTGATCAAGTGAGTGGCATCTCAGGATACAGAGAGAGTATCAACACAGATTCAGGGAAATGGAAGTGCTCTAAAAGGAGCTGGAAAAGCAGGTGTCATTGGAAAGAGTAAGGAATTTGAGGAAGCGAAGCCAAAAAGGTCAGATGCAGCGTGCCCCGAAAACCTTGCCAAGACTTTATTCCACTGGCAATGGGGACTTTCAGACAATATTCAAGAGAAGGAGTTGAAGGATCCAGAGAGGATTCTGTAAAAATATTTCTGATGGCAGGAAGAGGCACAGAATGGAAAAACACAGACACTGGCTTAGGAAAATGCTGTTAGAAGGGCACACTGTTAACACTGCCCAGTGTAAGAGCCTGCAGAGGATAGTAGTCATGGAAAGAGACCAAAAGATGCATTTAAGAGATACACTTATCATATAATTAGCACACTTTAAATACAAATTGGAGGTTTTGAATGAAGAAAAGAGAGAATCCAAGGTGTCTCTGATCTTTCTTGTCTTACAAGTAAGAAAGCATTCATCAAGAAGGTGAAGGAAGAAAATTTACAAGGGGGTACAGACAATAAATTCAGGTGAAGTTTGTTTTTTTTCAAGGGAAGAGAAGGAGACGATTGCCAGGAGAGAGTTGGCTTTGTGTGTCTGGGGCTCAGTGGACACCGTGGGGCAGGAGAAGGAGATCTTAGGGCTCCTCAGAGTGATGTGTGAGACGTAGACATACACGGCACCACCAAGAGCTAGAGGAACAAGAGGGAAGAAGACTTCTGTTGTTACTTTTTTGATACTTGTGAGAATTTATTTATTTATTGTTGTTCAAGTACAATTGTCTCCATTTTCACCCCACTGCACGCTGTCCTGCCCCCTGTCTCCCACCCTCAAACTCTACTCCCTTTGGCTTTGTCCATGTGTCCTTCATACATGTTCCTTGATGCCCCCAACATTATCCCCTATTATCCCTCTCCCACTTCCTCTCTGGTTGCTGTCAGATTGTTCTTTATTTCAATGTCTCTGGTTGTATTTTTCCTGCTTGTTTTGTTGACTAGGTTCCACTTATAGGTGAGATCATATGGTATTTCTTTTTCACTGCTTGGCTGTTTCACTTAAGATAGAATGCTTTCCAGTTCCATCCATGCTGTTGTGGGGGTAGGAAAAGATTTTGTTTTTTATTGTCCACTATATAAAAGACATTATAGGACACTCTCAACTACACAATCAAGGTCAAGGTCATAGGTATAACCACAGGATGAAGTAACATTTACTGTATGAAGAGAGTAACAAGAGTTAACCATGAAAACAGGGACTATCAACATGGGTAAGAACAAGGTGGGTTCCTCTGAAGACAAAGAAGGAACAGTTTTTCAAGAGGCAGTGTCCAAACACTGCACAGATATCAGGTCTAGTGGTGACCTAGCCCTTGAAATTGACAGGAGAGTTATTCTGATTTTTTCCCCATCGACTGCAATTTCTGGAAACACAGTTAATAGTTGTAAAACCATCAATTAATTAATTATTTACATCATTCTTGTTCCTCTGGTCAGGATGATTCTGGGAAATAGTCTGAATAACAAAGGATCCAGCCGACATTGGAAAGACACCATTTAACTGTTGTCTGATTCTTTATTATTTTCCCCCTGCAGAGTTGGGACTCCAGAATCTCATACTTTTTATCAGCTGTTGGTGCAGAGTTTGCTACAAACACCAACTGAGCAAGCACGGGAAAAGGGAGAAGGAAGTTGGGTTTCATATATTTGGCCAAGTATATTTTGTTTGTTTCATTTGGATCTATAGGGAGCATTAAAATGACTGATCAAAAAGAATTTTCTTCTTGTTCCTTTCCAAGATTTTCTTCTCTTTTTATAGCTTATTCTAAGTTGAAAAATACACTTGGTGATTTGTATCTCCCTGTGTATGGCTACCAGTTATTCTGTTTTGTCTATGTATGTGTCTGTGGTTCACCTGCTATTGGAAGGGTCTTATCTCTCAGGGTAGGATGTGGAGAGGGTGAATGAATATACACTGAATCTTTGTCTCCATCAAGAAGTGAAGATGTAGGAGAAGAAAATGACTACGTTACTCTCCTATGCTTACCCAGGGAACAAACCAAAAGTTTAGAGAACAGAAAGCAAAGGACAAAACAACCCTAAATACATAAAGGTCCAACAGTCAGTGGTGTGTTGTTAAATTGGCTTACTAGAAAAAAAAATCATGTTTTGTATCATTTGATGATTTCTTTCTTAAAAACATTTTATTTATTTTTTCCATGACATTCCATTCTTTCTTTCATTATTTTTAAAATTTATTGTTGTTCAATTACAGTTGTCTGCACCTTCCCCCCACCACCACCCCCTCCCCCTGCCAAACCCACCTCCCTCTCTTGCTTCCACCCTCCCTCTTGGTTTTGTCCATGTGTCCTTTATAGTAGTTCCTGAAAATCCTTCCCCCCACTGTCCCCTCCCCTCTCCCCTCTGGCTATTGTTAGATTGTTCTTAATTTCAATGTCTCTGGTTTTATTTTGTTTGCTTTTTTCCTTTGTTGATTATCTTCCAGTTAAAGATGAGATCACATGGTATTTGTCCTTCACCGCCTGGCTTATTTCACTTAGTATAAGCTCTCCAGTTTCATCCATGCTGTTGCAAAGGGTTGGAGTTCTTTCTTTCTCTCTGCCGTGTAGAATTCCATTGTGTAAATGTATCATACTTTTTTGATCCACTCATTTGCTAATGGGTACTTAGGTTGCTTCTAGCACTTGGCTGTTGTAAATTGTGCTGCTATGAACAGTGGGGTGCATAGGTGCTTTTGGATTGGTGTTTCAGGGCTCTTAGGGTTTAATCCCAGCAGTGGAATCACTGGGTCAAAAGGGAGTTCCATTTCTAGTTTTCTGAGGAAATTCCATACTGTTTTCCACAGTGACTTCACCAGTCTGCATTCTGACCAACAGTGGACTAGGGTTCCCTTTTCTTCTCATCCTCTCCAACACTTGATTGTTGACTTGTTTTTGATGGCCATTCTGACTGGTGTGAAGTGGTATCTCATTGTGGTTTTAATTTGCATCTCTCTGATGGTTAGTGATGCTGAGCATCTTTTCATATGTCTCTGGGCCCTCTGTATATGCTCCTTGGAGAAGTGTTTGTTCAAGTGTTTTGCCCATTTTTTAATTGTTTGTTGTTGTTTTTGTCTTCCTGGAGTGGAGTCATGTGAGTTCTTTATATATTTTGGAGATCAAACTGTTGTTTGAAGTGGCATTGGCAAATATGTTTCCCATATAGTTGGTTCTCTTTTCATTTTAATGCTGTTTTTTTATCCTTGAAGAAGCTTTTTAATTTGATGAGGTCCCATTTGTTTATTCTTTCCTTTATGTCCCTTGCTTTAGGGGATGTATCTGTGAAGATGTTGCTGCGTGGAATGTCTGAGATTTTCCTGACAATGCTTTCCTTTAGGACTTTTATGGTGTCATGACTTATATTTAAGTCTTTTATCCACCTTGAATTTATTTTTCTGTATGGTGTAATTTGGTGATTGAGTTTCGTTTTTTTACATGTAGCTGTTCAGATCTCCCAACACCATTTGTTGAAGATGCTATTTTTACTCCATTTTGTGTTTCTTCCCCTTTGTGAAATATTAATTGACCACAGGGACTTGGGTTTATTTCTGGGCTCTGTGTTCTGTTCCATTGGTCTATGTGTCTGCTCTTATGCCAGTACCAGGCTGTTTTGATTACACTGGCCTTGTAATATAGTTTGATATCAAATATTTTTATCCCTCCTGCATTTTCTTCTTTCTCAAAATTGCTGCAGCTATTCAGGATCATTTATGGTTCCATATAAATTTCTGAAATGTTTGTTCTATATCTGTGAAATATGTCACTGGTACTTTAATAGGGATTGCATTGAATCTATAAATTGCTTTGGGTAGTGTGGCCATTTTGATGATGTTAATTCTTCCAATCCATGAGCATGGCACATGCTTCCATTTGTTTGTGTCTTCCTTAATTTCTTTCTTCAGTGTTGTATAGTTTTCTGAGTACAGGTCTTTTACCTCCTTGGTTAGGTTTATTCCTAAGTACTTTATTTTTCTCGTTGCTGTATCAAATGGGATTTTTTCCCCTGATTTCTGTTTCTGATGTTCCATTGTTGGTGTACAAAAATGCCTTTGATTTCTGAATATTGACTTTGTATCCTGCTGTTTTACCAAATTTATTTATTAGGTCAAGTAGTTTTTGGTGGAGTCTATAGGATTTTCTGTGTACACTATCATGTCATTTTCAAACAATGACAGTTTTACTTCCTCCTTTCCAATTTGGATGCCTTTTATTTATTTTTCAAGTCTGACTGCTATGGCTAGGACTTCCAATACTATGTTGAATAGGAGTGGTTAAAGCGGGCATTATTGTCTTGTTCCTGATCTTAGAGGGAAATCTCTTAAGTTTTTGTCCATTGAGTATGATGTTGACTGTATTACTCTCATATGTGGCCTTTATTATGCTGAGGAATGCTCCCTCTATTCCCACTTTGCTGAGTGTTTTGATCATAAATGGGTGCTATACCTTATCAAATTCTTTTTCTGTGTCTATTGATATGATCATGTGATTTTTGTCTTTCATTTTGTTTATGTGCTATATTATATTTATTGATTTGCAAATATTGAACCATCCTTTCATCCCTCAGATGAATCCCACTTGATCATGGTGTATGATCTTTTTAATGTACTTCTGGATGTCATTTGCCAATATTTTGTTGTGGATTTAAGCATCTATGTTCATCAGCAATATATTGACCTGAAGTTTTCCTTCTTTGTTATGTCTTTATCTGGTTTTGGGATTAGGATGATGCTGGCTTCATAAAAAGAGTTTGGGAGTCTTCCATCTTCTTGAATTTTTTGGAACAACCTGTGAAGGATAGGGGTTAGTTCTCCCTTAAATGCTTTGTAAAATTTTTCTGTGAAACCATCCAGTCCAGGGCTTTTGTATGTTGTGAATTTTTTGATTACTGCTTCAATTCTGTCAGCTGTTATTGGTCCATTCAGTTTTTCTGCTTCTTCATTGAGTTTTGAAAGGTTATATTTTTCTAGAAATGTGTCCATTTTACCTACATTTTCAAATTTCTTGGCATATTGTTCTTTGTACTAATTTCTTACAATCCTTTGTATTACAGTGGTATCAGTTGTAATCTTTCCTCTTTCATTTCCAGTTGTGTTTACCTGGGCCCTCTCTCTTTTTTTCTAGATGAGCCTGCTTAAAGGCTTGTTGATTTTGTTTATCTTTTCAAAGAATAAGCTCCTAGATTCATTGATTCTTAGAATTGTGCCTTCAGTCTCTATGTCATTTAAATCTGCTCTGATCTTGGTTATTTCCTTCCTTCTACTTGCTCTGGGCTGTCTTTGTTGTTGTTCCTCAAGTTCTTGTAGGCATAGGGTTAAGTTGTTTATTTGAAATGTTTCTATCTATATTAGGTAGGCCTGTATTGCTATCAACTTCCCTCTCAGGACTGCCTTTGCTGTGTCCCATAAGTTTTGGGTTGTTGTGACTTCATTTTCATTTGTTTCCAGAAACTTTTTGATTTCTTCCTTGATCTCATTCTTGACTCATTCATTGTTTCACAGCATGCTATTCAATCTCCATGATTTTGAGTGTTTTTTTTTTTCTTGAGGTTGGTTTCTAGTTTCAAGCCCCTGTGGCCAGAGAAAATGCTTCATATGATTTCAATTTTCTTAAATTTGTTGAGGTTTGTCTTGTGTCCTGTCATGTGGTCTGTCTTTGAAAATGTTCCATGTACATTTGGAAAGAATGTGTATTTAGCTTCTTTGGGATGAAGGGCTCTATATATATCAGTTAAGTCCATTTCATCTAGGGCATTGTTCAATGCCACAATATCTTTATTGATACTTTGTTTGGAAGATCAGTCTATTTTTAACAATGGGGTGTTAAAATCTCCTACTGTAATTGTGTTGCTGTCAATATCTTTCTTGAAGTCCTCTAAGATTTTCTTTATGTATTTGGGTGCTCCTATGTTGGGTGCATATATATTTATAATGATTATGTCTTCTTGGTGGATTCTTCCCTTTAGTATTATGAAGTGACCTTCTGGGTCTCTCTTTATCGCCCGTTTTTGGAAGTCTATTTTGTTTGATATGAGTATTGCTACCCTGGCTTTTTTTTTTTTCCTGTCCATTTGCTTAGAAAATTTGTTTCCAGCCCTTCACTTTTAGTCTGTATAGGTCTTTTGTCCTGAGGTGGGACTCTTGTAGGCAGCATATGTGTGGGTCATGTTTTCTTATTCATTCAGCTATTCTGTGTCTTTTGATTGGAGCATTTAATACATTTGCATTTAAGGTTATTATTGATAGGTATTTATTCATTGCCATTTTTTTTATACCTGTGTTCCTCTCTCTTTCACTGTTTTTCTTCCTGTTCTTAAAGCAGACCCTTTAGCATATCTTGCAGAGTTGGTTTGGAGAAGGTATATTCTTTGAGGCTTCTTTTGTCCAGGAATCTCCCTATTTGGCCTTCTATCTTGATTGAGAGCCTTGCTGGGTAAAGTAGCCTTGGTTGCAGACCTCTGGTTCTCATTACTTGGAATATTTCTTGCCATTCCTTTCTGGCTTGGAACGTTTCCATTGAGAAGTCAGCTGTTAGCCTTATTGGGGCTCCCTTGTATGTTACTTCCTGTTTCTCCCTTGCTGCCTTTAAGATTCTCTTTGTCTTGGAATTTTGCCATTTTATTTATGATGTGTCTTGAAGTGGGCCTCTTTGGGTTCCTCTTGATTGGGACTCTCTGTGTTTCCTGGATTTGTGTGACTTTTTCTCTCATCAAATTAGGAAAGCTTTCCACCATACTTTTTTAAACAGGTTTTCTATCCCTTGCTCTACTCCTCCTTCTGGTAACCCTGTTATACGGATATTATTATGCTTCGTATTGTCTTGTATTTCCCTTAACCCCTCTTCATTCTTTCTGAGCCTCTTTTCCTTGTCTCACTCATTCTGGGTGTTTTTTTCTCCCTTGTCCTCCAGCTCGCTGATCCAATCCTCTGCTTCATTGATCCTACTTTTGATTCCTTCTATTGTGTTCTTCAGTTCAGAAATTGTATTCTTCAATTCCTCTTGGCCCTTATTGATAGTTTCTGTTTCCTTTTCCATGTTGATATAGCTTGCAGTGAGTTCATTGTAATTTCCCTGTAGTTTAGGTAATTCTCAGTGAGCTCATTGAGCTTCCTGATAATTATTGCTTTGAACTCAATATTTGATAGTTGACTTGCCTTTATTTCATTTAGTGTTCTTTCTGAGGCTTCCTCCTTCCTTTCATTTGGGGATTATTTCTTTGTCTGCCCATTGTTTGTGAGACTCTTCTGGTTAGCCTCTGCTTTTTAAATTGATCTGTTCCGATTCCATGGGTTTATGGTGTGAACTCCTATGGTAGAAGACATGTGAGAGTCAGTGGTTCAGTCTCCTTAATCTACTGAGCTCACTGGTCTTGGGCTATTGTTCATGTTGGCTCTCTGTATGTCTTTGGGTTTTGATTGTTGTTGGGTCTTTCTTTGCTGGGTCCTTCTCTCCAGCTGGTTAACTGAAGGTCACTCCATCTACCATGTTTTGTATTCTGTTGTGCGTGTGTGGGCAATCCTCTTGTTATGGAGGGGAAGGATTGTAAGCTGGATCTAGAAAGTAGTGAGCTTGTGGGAGGTCAGGTTATGAGGTAAAGAGAGAGTGAAGGATAGAAAATAAATGTAGTGTGTGAGAAATAGAGTTAACCACCACAGTAATAAAGTTCAGGAAACAGTGAAGTGAACTAAGATCTGGGAGGGGTGTTGTGTAGTATTTACAATTATATGGAACAGCTATTATATACAACAGTATTAGAGCAACAATCATATAACAGAATCTATGTGATCTGGATAACAGGGATAAGAAGTATAGGATCTAGAGTAGTGTGCTAATGGAACACAAGTGAAGTGGAAGATAGAAAATTAAAAATACACTATGAAAAAGAGAACAAAGGAAACCAGTCAAACAATGCAATTTGATGAGCCAAGCGAAGAAGACTAAACAGAAAGAAGAGAAATACAAAAATACTAATAAAATAAAAGATGTAAGAATAATGAAAAAAATAATACAAATATACAATAACTTGCATGTTCTGTGGAGTAGCAAAGTGAAATTTGTCTCACTGTCTCAGCTGTTGGGATGATCCCTCTTTGGGTCCAACTCTGGTCTTTTCACAGCTCCAGATTTTATTGTCTCACTTGTGGGAATTAAAAAAAAAAAGGGGCCTCCTGCTGGCTTCAAACTGGCCAAGCCAGTTCTTCTCATCTTCCTGGCTGCAGCAGGCTAAGAGGGGATTGGTTTCACTTTTCTTCCTTTTCTATGGTTTTGCAGGGATGGGGCCAGGTCTGAACCACACCCTTCACACAGTTGCCCAGCCCCCAACCCAGCTCCTCAGTTCACAGTGGGGGCCCCCAGTGCCCTTCTGTGCCCAGCCTATGCCTTTAGTTCACCAGTTGCAGTTCTTGAGGTGCACCAACTATAGGCAATTCATACTCCACCTTCTCGATCTTTGCTGTCCTAGATGCTAGCGACTCTCAAAGTCCCTTCAGGCTAGTTCAGCACCCCGCCCATACACACACTGAGTTAAGTCTTTCTGGGGATTGCTGACTCCCTGAGCCCTGCAGTTCTCCTCTGTGGGGGCATCTCCACCTTCCTCTTAGAGAGCCAGTCGGCCTTGCCGAGCAGGGGTGCCACCGTGGTTGCCACTGTGGATATAGGTGTGCACCCCCTCTGCTGCTTCCCCCAGGGTGCAGGGGCTGGGTACCAGATGCATCTGGGTGGCGGGATCAGGCACACTCCCTCCTGGGTCTGTGAGCACTTGGCCTCCACTACTGGGGCAGGAGGGGCAGCCACCAGTCCTACAAGTTCTGGTGCGCACTCTCCCCAGGGCTTCGGGTGTGCCACTGCAGGAGTGCCACTCGGCTAGGTGGGGGTAGGGGCGCAGAGGCCCAGGCAACTGCAATAGAAGAATTCCCCCCAAAACCGCCTAGTGCCTCTTTTTTATTTTTGAAAAATTCCTCCTGTCCAAGCCTGCTGCTCCAAATGAGTGCCTGGCTTCTCACACAGCCCAACTATCCAAGCAGACAAGGGACTATCCGGGTCAGGGTCCATCCTGGCTCAACTCTCCCCCGCTGGCATCCACAGTCTCAGTGGGTGCACACAGTCCCTGAAGTTTGCCACTTCGTCCTTATTCCACCCGTGAGACTTCAAGCATCCAGGTTCTTCCTGGTGCTACTCAAACCTCCCTGTTTGGCAGGGGAGGGAGCTGTTAACCTGGCTCTCTCCTAAGAATCCTGTGGCAGACCCAGCGGGTGCCAGACCTGGGGTTGAAGCTGCCCTGGTTCCTGTGTTGATCCCAGGGACCTCATTGTCCTGAAGTGCTCTCCTTACTGTCCGATTTTTCAATGTCCTCCATAATTTTTGGTCTCCAGTCTTCATATATACTGGGATACTATTGGCTGTTTGCTCTGTTCCTCAGAAGATTGGCTAGGTGTTTCACACTCATGCACGGGGGGGGGGGGGGGGGGGTGGACTCCACTCCGAGCTATCTTGCTACCATCTTCCAGTCTCTCTATTTATTTATTTTATGAGAAAGGGAAGAGAGGGAGAAAAAACCGATTGGTTGCTGGGGTCCCAACCCAGGCATGTGTTCTGACCCAGAATTGAACTGGTGATCTTTTGGTTTGCAGGACGATGGCCAACCCAGCCCACTGAACCACACCAGTCAGGGCACAATTAATGATTTCTGTGTTATACTCTCAACATGGCCAGTATCAATCAATAGTTTAACAACCAGTTTGCAAAATGTTTTCACTTAATAGTTAGGTTGAGTGAGCCATACAAACCAGTTCCAGCACACTCTGGCCTGTGTATGGATGTGTTTAGGTCAGAAAACTGTGAGTACTTTTTTTTTTTTTGTAGACTATTTACCTTCTAAAAAATCATCTTTGTCTTTTTTTACCTGCCTTTCTTAAACTTACCTGTGCACCGAGAGTAACTATCAACACCTCAATAATAATTTTTGTATTACCTATTAGAAGTATGGTAGTCTTTCTCTGCTCCCAAGACAAAGGAATAGCCTTAGCCTTGAAGGACATATTTCATGTTACTTTCTTCCCAAAACACGTGTAAATAGATTCTGGAATGCTCTGAATTGATTTTGTATCCTAATGAGGCTAAAGCAGGCCTGTATTTATCTGCTCTTTTTAGGCTTAATCAAAACCTAATTGTCATTATTGATCAGATATTTCAGCTGACTTTAAATTAGGAGAAATGTGTATCATTTAGGCAACCAAAGCTAACATTTTAATTCAGAAAGAGAAAAAAATTGAAACAAGATAAAAATCAAAGGATAAATATACCTTTTTTGAAATGGTAGTCTAGGAATAAAAATTGCAACATTTAAATTGTAGTAAAAAAAATCCCACTGTTGAGTCCTAGCTGGTGTAGCTCAGTGGATTGAGTGCTAGCTTGTGAACCTAAGGGTTGAAGGTTTGATTCCCAATCTGGGCATATGCCTGGGTTTCGGGCCAGGTCCCCAGTGGTGGGTGTATGAGAGGCAACCACACATTGATGTTTCTCTCCCTCTCTTTCTCCCTCCCTTCTCCTCTGTCTAAAAATAAAAAAATTAAAAAAATTCCACTGTCAAATGTAAGTGTATTCAGGAATTATGATTATATATCATTAAGGAGTTTATCTTAAACTACAATCAAAGCAAGGAACTATTATCTTCAAGCTGTGATTTTTCCTCAGTTAGCATTTTGTAAAAATGATGTAAGGAGATATTGAATTAAACTTTTTATTACCATTTATATCATAGACTGTTAATATATTTTATTACTGATAATGGTTCACTGACTTTCTAAGACAGGAACAAAAATTAGTTTATGTAATTATTAGTTACTTCAACATTTGTACTTTCACCAGTGATTCTCTTACTTTGAAGTTTTACTGAGCTACAGAAAAATATATATAATTAAGGTGCGTGTGGTTATTCTTGTTCAGACCTTTACTCAGCTTAAGGTTAGTTGATATTTCTAGTGTTAGTTGATATTATATAATATGCTTTTATAACTTTGCCTAGCTTAAGATTCTTCTGATCTATATGTCACAGATAATGACACAGAGGTAACGTGTGTGGAGGGTCAAGTTTCTTATGAATACAAAATTGTCATATTTTAACAACTGGTGTTTAAGAACTCATTTCTTTCGTATCTTTTGATAGAAATCACAATTGTCTGATGATGTAGTGAGGGATGGAAGAAAGGGGACAAGCAAACATACAGGGGATTTTCCCATGTGTCATTTTAAAATTTTGAAAGTCAAGTTGACAGGTTAGGCAGGAAGGGTGGGCCAATGAGAAATTATAACATCCCTCATCTTCACAAACCAGGATGTTTTCAGCACTTGAAGAGCCAAGCTGAAGAAATGTTTGCTAAATTCTAACCAGAACAGTGCAAAAGATTTCTCTGCTGTTCACTAATCCTGATGCAAAGTGATAGCAAAAAAAGAGCTCCTACATGTTGTAATAAATGAAACCTTGTCCCATTATGACAGGAACATGTTGTAATAAATGTATTAAAAAGCTTATTTACTTAGAAAGGTAAATACTTAAAAAGTTAATCTTGATTAATTAAAATATGTTTTTTTCCAGCTAGTTCATTTTGTTTGTGTGTGCATTTGCATGAGTGTGCATATACCTTTGAGTTATCTGTAATCACTTACCTTTTCCAAATAATCCAAATACTATTAACCTCTCTCTGGTTTGGCACATAGGAAGGTAATCCAATACAGTTTGAAATTCTCATTCTTTAGCTCTTCTAAATATCTTGGGCTTCATGTGAGAACATTGAAGGAATTAAGATTAATGCCTTCCATAAATGTTCTCAGGTTTAGTGAAATATGACAAGTGATAGACTTGTTATTGTCATTCATGCCCTTGACACAGCCCCTTTTCAAATCATGAGCTATGACTCCAGTTACTTGGAAATTTACTAGATTCATTACTGAGCAACTGAGGGTAGCTATGATGCATCTGTTAAATATTTCATAAAGACAAGGCAAATAAAGTAGAAATTACCTAGCAGAAAAAACAGGATCCCCTCAAGCAGCAGAGGTTCTCACCAATATCTGCTCTGAATAATTTATTTTCCTGAATATAAAAATATAGGATATAAATTATAAAATATATTCAAAGTCTCCAGAATATAAAAATATATTTGAATCTCCAAAACATTTTACCCTTAAAAAAAAAGCAAAGTGAAAATCAGAGCTTTATTAGTACTTATATTGGTTGAACAACTCACGGCATAAATTTAGAATATTCTTACCTTCAGTTCTTCTAACACACTTCTGTAAGGTAAAATATCTTCTATAGCACAACACACTCAGAACCTTGGGCGGTACACATTTATGTTTATTCTAGAATAAGATTGTTTCAGGTACAAAGTGTTCCTATGTCAGGTGCGCATTATTTATCACAGTCGCTTGTTATTTAATTTGGCACAGGTTTAAAAGATAAAATAAAGACTCTTAAGACATCTCTATCTTTTTCTCTTGCAGTTTCCTTTTTGTTGTTTTGTAACACCTGATTTCCATCTCTGCTCCTTTGCATCTCTCTCACTCACATACATACACACTCTCTCTCTTAGATCCCTAGAGAAACTGGATCCTTTCCCATGAAACTTTTAGGTTTATTCTCAGTTAACTTGCTCCCCTAACTACACAATGAAATCATTTATGTCTCCTGAATTGATTTTTGTCCAATATATTTTGCAATTGTCCCTAGGTCTGGTCACTTGTGATCTCTTTGTCCCAATATGAACATCCAATTTCTGTAAACACCTTATGTCACATTTAATGGCTGAAATAAGCAAGTAATTCATCAGCAAATGTTATTGGTACTATTACCATTTTAACTATTTTATTATCTTCCCATCCAACTGATTTTTTTTTGTTTTTTTTTTCCTTTAACATTCTGACTATCCTTAATTTTTTATCTTGTGAATTGTGCCCACGTATTACAAAGGAATCCTTGAATCTGCCATCTTCACCCTGGCTGAGTGCCTTGGTTGGAGCATCACTCTGTACACCAAGAGTTTGTGGGTTTGATGCCTGGTCAGGGCACATACCTGTGTTGCTGGTTCAATCCCTGCTCAGATGTGTGCGGGACATGGGATGTGTTTCTCACGTCAGTATTTCTCTCTCTCCTTCCCATCTCTCTAAAATCAATAAGCATATCCTCAGGTGATGATTTAAAGAAAAGCAAAAGTAAAATCTCCCATCTTCCAAACACACAGAGGTATTCATGCATATAATCATAAGCACATATGTACACACACACATCTGACTCATAATACTCTATCCTCTGATTATGCTTAAGTCAGTTTGAAATTTCCCTATTCAAAATATACTACTACTTTAAATTATAAGTAACATGATTATAGTTTGGTATAAAAGTGAATATTGTAGATTTTTATCTCATCACTGGAAGCTCTCTTCCCCTAGCTACCAGTCTTCATTTGTCACCCAGTGTTAAACTACTTTTGGTTAATGTCTTATGTAAAATAATTTGTTCTCTCTTTCTTTCTCTATTTATCTATCTACCCACCTATATATTTACCTGTGAAATTCAATCTCATAATTTTTATTTTAAGGCTTTTACATCTTGATTGGCAGCATCTTCAATTATGATAGATAGACTTTTGATTGTGTCCTGGGCATGTGGCTAGGGTTCTTAATCATCCAAAGGGTTTTTCATTTATAGAGATAGTGTAACCAAACACAGGTCTGGCTTCCAGCCACTTTGAAACCCAACACTCAAGAGGCAGGTGCTGATGGAAAGGAAAGTGGTTTTATTCAGGTGCCAGCCACCTGGAAGATGGGGGACTCGAATCTCAAAGCTCATCTTAGTATCTTAGGCATCCTGGCTGGTTTATATAGGGGAACCATGGGAAGAGGGAAACTAAGGTATTTCTGGTGCTGTGCAATTTCTCAGCTCTGCTCTTGGGTATTTCATTGTTATCTCCTGCGTGTGTCAACATGTAGTTTCATCGCTCCATCTGCAGTTGCACTGCTGATATCTGGGAGCGGGACATGCAAGCAGTGTTTCTGCTGGTTCTGGTGCGAGTTGCCCATGCTCGCCCAATTTCCATGGTCAGGGTCATTCCTTGGTTAAGCAGGAGCTGCAACTGCAGTTGTCTAAACGATACATATGAGGAAACTTTCAACACGTGAATGTTACATGAGTTTGTTAGTACAGCCTATTCTATAATTATTTCCTAATTAGTATAGTGTGTTTACTTCAATAACTGTTATGGAGAATAGTCCCTAATATTTATATTTAGTTTAGTGCTCAATCTATTAATTTTCTCAATATTGCCACTCATAACATCCAATTTAGTGTATATTTTATAAATCAAATACTATTCAACATTTAATCCTTCTAAATAAAGGGTTTTCAAAGCCCTAGCCTCAATTCCAGAGATTCTGATTTGATTTGTTCATTTGTTAATAATTTTACAGTTTTCCTAAGTGACTGCACTACACAATTAAGACTGAGAATGACTGACTTGAATATTTTAATAAATTTAGAGTTTTGCATGACTTTTAAAAAAGGCTTCGCATACCTTTAAAACATACAGAAATTTCTCACACACACATTATTTTAGTGATGGAAAAATCTCCCTATTATTCTTATGTTCCACATAGTATCAAGTATTAATTGATACATTTTATAAATTTTATTATTCTACTTATTTCATATACTATTGGAGTTGTATAAATATTTATTTATATATTTACTTGAATTAGAGTAATATTTGTAGATCTTAACAAAAAAGACATTGTCTTAAGCCAATCTACTTTTCATATACTGCACTATACTTTCTGAATTAATCATCAAATTTTTCTTGATTAATAAGGAACCTCAAGGTGATTCACATCCATGGAGGCCTGTGTTGTGCTGGGCCCCTTCCTGAACATGGATTAATACCGTGGGACTCTTGTAACCAAAGAACCCTTCCTCTCTACTCTCGTGTCCATTTTATATCTTCCCAGTGTGCTTTTTGTGCGTTTACATTAATTCAGTTATGCTTTTGTTGCATCTCATTATACTTAGTAGGGTCGTCTGATGCTTACATTCCAGGAGTCAGATAGTTGAGCCCACATAGCCAGTTGTTCCCACAGGACATTTATGAAAGCATTGTTTGGTAACATACCATTGGAACCGTTTCTAATGTGGATTTTTAGCCTGCCACTGGTTCTGATCAGTACCATTATTTTGGCCACTCCTCTCTATTTTAAATTTTTTGTTTTACATTGTTTATTTGTGTGTTTTTTACATTATCATAATTATCTGTATATGTGCAATTATAGAGATAAGGGAAAATGTGTATCTATCTATGATAAAACTACTTAAAGAACATTCATATATGTAAATACTCCATTGCTTATAAAATTGATTAAAATGAATCAGAGATTACTGTTTAAATCTTTCCTTTTTATCCTTACCGATTGAAATAGTTATAACTGCTTTTCTTTTTTTTACTGGTCTGTCCTTATGTTTTAGGTTTTTCAAAGACTTTACTAGTAGTGCAGACATTCATTTTGTATTAGGGTATGAAGTAAAAAATTAGTCACAAAGAAAGGGACATATTTAACATGGAAAAAGGTTACTAGGAGACATTTTTATTTCTGGGTCTGAAATTATTTCTGGGTCATAAAAAATTAAGTGATTAGGCCACAAAAATTATTGATAAATAAACAAATTTCTCATGTTACAATATTCTCATATACAGAAAAAGCAATCCTTTTGAATTGGGCAGGAACCACATGCCCTCAGTGAGTTCTCCATTCAAAAGCATCCAGCATCATTTTAGATCATCTCATGTGTCAGTCACAGTGACACCTAATATTCAATTAAAGCTTGGTCAAAAATAATAGCCTAACAATTAGACTGTAAGGAAACTCTATTGTAAGAAGACAAGGTAATAAAAGCAATATACAAATGCCTTCTAATGGATCTTAGATAGAGTTTTGCTAATGGTCTTATATATGGAATCACCAAAAAAGCAGTGAAAGCAGGTTCATGCCAATTAAAATCAAGCTAAATGCAGGGGAGAAAACAGCAGCCAGTAAATGAAATTAACTTCAAGTGGTTGTTGACCCATTGCAGCTTCTGACCTTTATTCTGCATTCATAAAAAATATTTTTAATTGTAATGCTAAAAGAGTTGGCAGTTTCACTGCAGTTTGGGGGCAAAGTTCTCAATATTATTTACAAATTAATTAAATAAATGTTTGGCAACACTAAAAGAATACTATAGAGAAAACCAGGAAAAGGTCAGGTTATATAAGCCAATTTCTTTCTTTTAGAGAGGATATTGAAAATGCATTGAAGGTGTATATTTGCATTTCAAAAATAAAAAAAAAATAACAAATCTAGGTCAGAAAAGAAAACTTACTAGCCTCTAAATGTACTGTACCATTAGACAATCTATGCTCTGTTTTCTAAAGCAGACACATCCAATAGAACTTTCTGAGATGACAAAAATGAGCCTAATCTACTCTGCCCAATAGAAGTGCTACTAGTCACAGTTAGCCATTGGCCATTGTCATGTGACTGACAAAGTAAACTTTTAATTTTAAAAATTTTAATCAGTTTAAATTTAAATAGTCCTATGTGAATAGAGGCTACCGTAATAGGCATCTCTGAAGCTTCAGTTGTGCATTCTGCACACTTGAGCTTTTCAAAACAAATTGATTCTGCTTGCTGTGATCAAGTAATGTAGTTAGAAGACAATGAAATGCATTCAGTGAATCTGAGAAATTAAGCTGGGAATACATTAAGCTGATTTTGCAGCACTGGAATATTTTAAAATGCAGGGAAGTGGTGCTGACCTGAGGTGAGAAGGTGGCCTTGAGTGGAGGAGGAAGTCGTTAAAACAAATGAAATACCGTAGGGGTGTCTTCACTCTTTCATGCGGCCTGCACGGCTTGGAGCTGCAGTGTCCAGCACCATGACCACAGCCTGTCACTCCTGAGCACTTGAAATGTACTAGTCAGGACTGAGTTGTGCTGTTAGGACAAAATAGACACCAGATGCAAAGACCCAATAAGAAATAAAGAGTGAAATGTTAAAATTGTGCACATGTAGAAATGACCACATTTTGGCTGAGTTAAGTAAATATACTACCACATGTAATTTCACTTCTTTACCTTTACTTTCTATATGTGGCTCTTAGAAAATTTTAAATCATTTACTCGGCTGATATTAGTGGCCCACATTGTTTCTATGGGACAGCCTTGGCCTAGGGAAGTTTGAGTCAGATGGTGTCTCTCCTCAGACCTTGTTTAGGCTCTTCTGTCTGTGCAAAGCCTTTGAAAACAAAATTGCCGCTGTCACTCCCTTCCTCTGTCTCTTTGGTTATAAGAGATTTGCTTCTGATATGTACACACTACTCATTTTCCCCAAGTTCTTTTACATGCTTTTTTATATTTCATTCTCAGAATAATCTCAAGATATAGGCACTGTGTTTCAAGAACCCTCAGGAGGGAGTGATGAATTGCCTAGGGTGTTGAATAAAGCTATATTTACATTTAAATTAGGTTATTAAAATAAGTAGGAATTAATAGGCTAAAGAAGGAAAGGCATTTATGTTTGGGAATTTGAAAGGTGTCTTTTAGGGCAGGTGGAAAGAGACCACTGAATATTTTTTAGCTGATGAAGGAAATAATAAAAATTGTATTCTGATTTAGACGGAGGCCTGAAGATCAGATAGTAAGGTCTAATGAGGAATTTGTGAGAGGAGTATTTGAACACAGGCCTCCAGTCCCACCTCAGTTGCTAACACTAGGTCCCCTCACACTCTCCTCAAGTCATGTTGCATAATACACTGTGTCTGAGGTGTCTGGCCCCTTATATAAAAACTGTTTTGTATTGTTTCTACATAGAACACAGTTTGGCCCCGAAGGGCTTACCCCATTCATTAGGAATCATTGCTTTAAGATCATTTCCATTGAAAGGAACTATTTCATTCCTGGCTTCAGTAAGGATTTCTAAGCATGTAGGTAATGGAGACACTATGACATTTGGAATTTGCTGTGGACCCTCACTGCAGCAGCATGACAGATTGTTGTGTCCCATTGGTAGGGCAGCTCATATAGAGTTATGAATTATACCTCTACCATGTATTAAGTATGTGACTTAATTTACATGTCATGTAATCTTTCTATATCTCAGCTTTATTATCTGTAAAATGAGGATAACAGCATCAACCTGACAGGGTTTTATAAGGAGCATATATTCATAAGATGCTTGAAAAGGCCTGGTGTAAGTGCTGAAAATATGTTACTTAATATGTTCTTTTTTATATTATTACTACACTGGAAATAGAAGTTCCCCATATAGAATTAAAAAATAGAAAACATTTAAGAAATAGAAATATCCTCAGTATGTGTTTAATCAAGCATCTCACAAATTATGCAAAACTTTCCATGCTATGGAAATATGACCATAAAATATAGGGTTGTTTCTTATGTTATAAGGTCCAGTAGTTTTGCTCTGTGTTCTAAAATGTGTCAATGTTATTGGCTTGGTCTGAGACCACAGACTTAGCCCTGAATTCTAGTAATTTCTCTCAACTGTGGTTTGTTCATGCCACAAGGCACTGGGTGACAATATGTACTTGTTTAGTAAAAGTACTCCATGCTTTTACAATCTTTGTCATATTTATTATTGAACATACAAAAAGGCACACAACTTTTTTGTCTCACTTTTCTTCAATGGTCATTTTCCTTGACCTTTTGAGGCAAGGTATCCTGTCTACGGTTCTTGTTTCATTTCTGCTTCCTGGTTACTGCCACTCCTAAGGCAGCTTCCAGATGTCTGACCCCTCTTTGCACACTTTCCACTGGAGATTTCATTCACTGTTATAGTTTTGAGTATTGTTTTTTATATAGAATCTTTCCAAATATGTACTCTCACTCATTCTCTGTCTTTTCTAAACTTAAAATTATTTCCACCTACTGTTGATTTTGAGTTTCATTACCACCAGTCAAGCCCTGACTAAACTCATCCTTTCATTTAGAAAACCAGTTTGTCCGTAAAACTGGCTCTTCCATCTAACTCCAAAAATAGTTACATTATTTTCTGAGTTATATGAATCCAAAATTATACTTGTTATGATAGTATAATGTTGAAGAGCTATCTTTGAAATTAGATGGATCACAGATTTTTATAACTCAACCACCTTAACAACTTTGTGACACTTGGTAAATCTCTAGTTTTTTAAAAATTTAATCTTTATTGTGTTTTTTCATTACTATTTAGTCCCTTTATACCCCCTCCCCACCCTGCAATCACCACACTGTTGTCCATGTCCATGAGTCCTTTTTCCTTTTTGCTCAATCCTTTCAGTCCCTACCCAGCCTCCGTTAACTGCCATCCTGCTCTCTATCTATGAGTCTGTCTCTATTTTGCTTGTTAGTTCAATTTGTTCACTAGATTAAACATATGAGTGAAATCATAGGGTATTTGTCTTTCTCTGACTGGCCTATTTCATTTAGCATACTGTACTCCAGGTCCATCCAGACTGCCCCAAATTCTTATACATAAATGGAGAATGATCATACCATTGTATGTTGTCTCAATGCTGATTAAATAATTTCTGATTTATAAAATGATTAACTTAATGACTGTTTTGCAGTAGGAGTTTGGGAAGTGGCAATTGCTTTCCGAGGGCTGTCCTCATGAGACTCAGCCCCATCATTGGTGTTCAGTGCCTGTGTGTGTTTACTGAATGACTCCGTCCATTCTTCATCTCCTACAGGACTCAGTCATCGAGTCTCTTCACAAAAACACGTCAGGTCTAGCTTGCTTTGCATCCCTGCTTTATGTCCTCATGTCACTATAAGCATATTTACTTAGAGTACCTGCGTGTGGAGTCTGTCTCATGCTAGTTTCTCAGCTGAAGATGATAGGGCTCTAAAGAACACTCACAACCAGTTCCACCTTTTCTGAACTTGCTGCGCTGTTTGTTTGACTTCTGTAGCACGAACAACCTGCACGATCTTTTCAGGGTGATGAAGATAATTATGATGTTGACTCTGAAAGGAATGAGAAGGAAAAAACAAACCTTTAATTTTCTGTGAAGTCTATAGTGTTCAAGCAGGCATAAATTTAGTAACTACTGCGTGCTGTGTTGAAGTCTGATTTGCAATGCTTTTGGAGGATCCGGTGGCTTCATGAAGCTTCAGTTTCCCCCTTAAAAGTCACCCCCCTCAATTTTCTCAACCTCACCTTTTGTGGTCCATGCTTTTTTTCCTAATACTTCAGAAATTTTTGTGCTCAAATGAACTTCTGAATAAGACTTCTTGCTTACTACTTTCTATTTGTAATTTCCTAACAAGTTTAGTTAGGTACAAACGCTCTCACATCTGAACTGTAGTTATAGCCTGTGATCTCCTTGCCCTCACTTCTCTGTCTGAAGACATCTGCCATTTATCACAACAGAAAAGCCTCCAGTACCTCACCATTACTAAAGGGCAGAATCAGTTCTGTTGAACTCGGTTTCCTAACACTCTTGAGCTAACTCTGACCTACACACCTCAGGTTCCTGCCTATAATTCTGCTTCAGGAAACCTGGTTTACCCCTTATTTTCTAAATATGTGGCTACTGGTTAGTGCGTGCCCTGTCTTCTTACCTATTCAAATTCTACCCGTTCTAAAATACCTACATTTTCAGTAAGCATTTGTAACCCACAGAAGTTTCTTTTGTTTATGGGCTCATTTGCCACTTGCTAAAGCTTTGTATCAGATGAATTGTTCTTTTATCTTTGAAGCTAAGGATTGTGCATGACACTTTTTTTTCATGTTTGGGTAAAGACTTTTATTTATGGTTAGCTTAATGGTAGAGTGCAAGACTGAGAATTGATTGGAAGTTAAAATTCCAGTTAGTTTTACACATGAGAAGGTTAATAGACAGACAAAGGTAGAGCCAGTTGTTAGTTTCACATGTAAGTTTTAGATGACAGATAAAATTAACTACTGCATTAGACTTTGTGTACTGTTATTTTCTTTTAATCGTATCAGACTGCAGTTACCCTTAAACTTATGGTTCCGTTTGAGTTGAAGTTAATATTGGGATGAATATTAGGGTAAGGAATAAGGGTAGTGATTGTTTTTTTTATTATTTTTCAATTAGCGGTGCCCCACATTTTTCCCTGTTGCTCTCCCCTGTCCTGCCCACTGTCCCACCCCTGCTCTCACAGTCCATGCCCACCCTGTTGTCCATGCCCAGGGGTCCTTTATACATGTTCCTTGACTAGACCTTTCCCCCTTTTTTCCTTTATTATCTCCCTCCATCCTCCCCTCTGGTCACTGCCAGTTTGTTCTTTATTTCCATGTCTCTGGTTCTATTTTTCTTATTTGTTTTGCTGATTAGATTTCATTTATAGGTGAGATCATATGGTATTTGTTTTTTACCACCTGGCTTATTTAACGTTGAATAATACTCTCCAGTTCCATCTATGGTGTTGTGAAGGGCAGGAGTTCTTTCTTTCTGCTTCATAGTATTCTATTGCGTGAATGTACCATAGTTTTTTAACTTTCCCCATCTGGCTGACTAAGGGGCTCAGCCCCTTCCATGACCTCTTCTGCCTTGAGAGGGCTTCTAGGTGTGAGTTGAATCCCCAGTCATGGCACATACAGGAAGCCACCTATCCACGCTTCTCTCTCACACCTATGCCTCTTCACTTCTCTCCCAAATCAATAGATTATATCCTGTATGTCTTCTTTCAAGTCTCGTATCATCTTGATGGGGTGGGGGAAGGAAGGGAAGAGTCCAGCAACAATACTAAATCACAGGGCAATGGCCGAGTGTTCATGCTGCTCCCTCCAGTGAGTCTCAGACTCAGGCTCGCACCACTGCACCACTGCTATGCTCCCACTACACTGCTGCTGTACCCCAACTGTGCTCCCCTCATGGTCTCTGCAGCCAGACCTACCCTGACTCTGTGCTCCCTGCTCCTGGGCTGATCTGCAACCTCCTCAGTCAAACTTTGTCCTGTTCATGGTTCCCATGGTACCCAGGGTTGGGGAAGCAACAGATCCCGCCTCAGTAAGTACCATAGTCTCTGAAACCTGGCTCCAGGCAGTGGCAGGGTACACAGCCCTTCTTGGGGCAGAAGGCACAGAGACAAGTCTGGGCACCCAGGGGTATTCATTCCAGAAGCTTCTGCCTGAGATTTTCGAATTTTTCAATTCCTAATAAATTGAAGTAAACATTTTATTCTTATTATGCTGTGCTTTATAAAAAAACTATTCTGAGACATAGATTAAAACAATGATCAGGCTTCCAGTCTAGATAGAGGCAAAGATAGATACACTTTGCTTCCTTGAACAAACAAAACAAGGACAACAACCAATTTAAAAACAAAAAGGAACCAGAACTGCCAGAAAATTAAGTGCATGAAAGTCTGACAGCCAAGGACTTAAAGAAGAAACATTCACCCAGGCTGGTAGGAGGGGTAGAGCAGGGCAGTGGGGGCAGAGAGGAAGCATGGCAAGGTGCTTGCTGACAGACCAGGTGGTCCCACATTCTCATGCAGATAAACTAGGAGGAACAACTGGGGAGCAAGACAGACTGCATCACCCAGTGTTCCAGTGTGGGGAAATAAAGCCTCAAAACCTCTGGCTGTGGAGGTTGTGGTGGCAGGAGAAACTCCCAGTCTCACAGGAAAGTCCATTGGAGGGACTCACAGGGCCCTAGAATGTACACAAGCCCATCTATCTGGGATCAGCACCAGAAGAGCCTAGTTCAATTGTGGGTAGTGAGGGAAGTGACTGAAAATGAGCAAGACCTGAGCAAGCAGCGTTGTTCCCTCTCTGACCCCTTCCCCACGTATAGCACCAAAAGGCAGCAAAGTCGATTGCCCCACCCTGCTGAATACCTAAGGCTCTGTCCTTTATAACATAACAGTTACAGTGAGACAAAAAAATATGGCCCAAATGAAAGAACAGACCAAAAATCCAGAAAAAGAACTAAGTGACAAGGAGATAGTCAACTTATTAGATGCAGAGTTCAAAACACTGGTAGTCAGGATACTCACAGAAATGATCGAGTGTGGATGCAGAATAAAGGAAGAAGGCTATATGAAGTGAAATAAAGAAAAATATTCAGGGAACCAACAGTGAAGGGAAGGAAACCAAGACTCAAATTTCACATGCATTCCTACAGCTTTTCCTGAGATTCTTTAAAACTAAATTGCCTTTTTTTTTTTTTTTTTTGGTCCAGTTAATAGTGCCTGGTTGTCTTAGTAATGGCTTTAAAATCCACTAAAATTTATTTAAATTCTGAGTTTTTTCTGGGTAAGCTTTTTTTTTCTCTCTAAAGCTTTAGATTCGTAGTTCATTTGTACGTTGGCAATGATTATTCTCAAAACTTCCTGTTACCTTGTTCAAATATAACACCTTGAGGAATATATTTAGCTTTGATAACATCAGTGGAGACTTTGAAGCTGAAAAGAGAACTGCGGACAGGGCTGCTCTGTGGCTGAGGTGGTCCCTGCAGTTCTTAGCTCCCTACATGGAAGACTCCCGAACACCAGTATGGGTTAAGTGGCGACAGTGCCAGCTTGAACTCTCTTATAGTTACAACACACAAATTATCATATTCTTAGAGGTAAAGTACTAAGAATTTGGATGAAGAGGACTTTTGAATCTGAAGAGATTTTTCCATTTCCATTTGATTTTTAAGTCATGCACTTGCTTCCCTTCCTTCCATCATGCTATGAATACCTATCGTTTGCAAGATGTTGTGCTAAGTTTCTGCATTTGCAAAGTTACAAAAGTTTTCACATGATTTTATTGGCTAAAATAATTTTTATCAAAAATAGTTGGCTGAGAAGCTAACGGGATCCTGTTTAAAGCTAGGTGCTCTAGGAGTAGCTATTGTGAATGATGCTTTCTAAGGCACAAATCTATGAAGAGAAAGTGAAGAGAGCAAGACTTGACAAAGAATGAAATTGATCAGTGAGGCAGGCCCCCAAAACCTCAGGTAACCAGGTGTGAAGCTGTGGAGCTGGGCTTATGCAGGACTTGGGGTGAATCAGCTCTTTGCAGCTGAGGCAGACTAAAGGATCTGACTGCTGAAGGAAGTCCTTGAACTTCAGTCTTTGCACCTGGGCACCAAATCTATTGTGAAAAGGAAACCGAGTGGCACGTTATGTATATACTGTATGTAGCCCACCCTTCACACCATGCAAATCCACCTTTGTAGCACATTTAGACCCAGTTTTTCTTGTAGTTCAATGGGCCTCTTTCCCTAAAAGGAAACTTAGAAGAGAAAAGGCAGGGCCATAATTGGTACATAGGGTCTCCCTCTTATCTTATCCATTACAGATTCTCCTCACTGTTAACTACCATTCTGCTTGCATTTGGGGCTTTCCTGGTACATGACCCAGGTCTTCAACCATTGGTAGCCCAATTCCAGGGTGATCATATTTAATCAGACTGGGTATGCTGTATTCATTCTTTATAGCCATAATTGGTCAGAGAAGAATGAAGATGTAAGCAAGTTGATTTCACATACATTCCTGCTTTCTCTCTTTGTAAACAAGGACCCTCCTTTCCTCTAGATGAGCATGGTCAATTGCTCATCACAAATTGTGTCTTATCTTTTTTTTTTTTTTATAAAAGCAAACTAATTTTATTTGAACAACCTAACTGGAGAGAAGGGTAGGTGAACATGTACTGTAACCACAGAGGAACATTCTATGTCAAATTTTAAAACATAATGGCAGAATAAGCTAAAATAAGTTTTTTCTCCCCTAAAAGAGCTATCTGAAAGGAAAACAATGTTTACTGTGACATGTTCACTTGACTCCTT